>JAVXUL010000004.1:1414436-1429178 GCA_035590515.1 Trichilia minutiflora | reverse complement strand
CTGACTCTACCAGGAGAAGATATGGAAATAGATAATCAATTGGGAGTTCTGCATCTTCTCAAGGCTTACGGAGAAGCCATGGAGATGGGACAGAGAGAACTTGCAGAAGTTATTATCAGATGCTTAAGCGAGAAAGTTAGCCCAGCTGGTGAAACTTTGGAGCGCCTTGCATTCAACTTATCACGGGACTCTGAAAATCAAGCCGATTATTTAATACAAGAGTCCAGCAAGAATTTTGAGGCGGCATTCAGGGCATTCTATCAAATTTTCCCATATGGCAGATTTGCTCATTTCGCAGCGAACTCTGCAATTCTTGAAGCTGTACCAGCAGATGCAGAGGTTGTACACATAGTGGATTTTGATATGGGAGAAGGAATTCAGTGGCCTCCAATTATTGAGGCCATAGCAGAACAGCATAAAACAATGAGATTGACCTCCATAAAAATAGAAGATAAAGACTTTGCTTGTGCTCCCTGGCAGTGGAATTTTGAGGAGACAAGAAAGCAACTCTGCAATTATGCTAGATGCTTTGGTCTAAAATTGAAGGTAGAAGAGATGGGAATTGAAGATTTAACGCGAGAGAAGAAGAGAAGGAAGAAAAGAGGTGAGGGCATAGAATGGTTGGTGTTTAATTGCATGGCAGGGCTTCCACACATGGGAAGGAACAGGAGCAGAAAGCATGTTAAATATTTTCTTCAAGTAGCGGAGGAAATATTATCTTGGAACAGAGGTATTGTCACTTCAGGAGATGGAGAAGCTTGTGAGAAACTCACATGTAGTTCAGGATTCGGATCATTTTTTGATGGACATTTGGAGCATTACCAAGCTCTGTTAGACTCAATGAAATCAAGTTTCCCTATTCATCTAGCAGAAGCAAGAATGGCTATGGATTGTCTGTTGGTAGCACCTTATGTTTCTTCCCATGGTTGGTTTCAGAACTGGGAGGAAATAAGGCAAGGTTATCATCTACAGGCAGGAATTGGGTTGAAGGAATGGAAAGTGAGCAGAGATAATTTGATGGAAGCCAAGGAAATGGTGAAGGGGGATAGTAAATTTGAAGTGACAATTGGAGGACGGAATCAGAATGAGATGATTCTGGAGTGGAGAGGAAAGCCATTAGTAAGAGTCTCTGCTTGGAGAAGTTAAGAGCTAAATGGAGATGTAGATACCTATGACACACACCATTGCCAGTTGTTTATGTTGTCTAGATTAATTTACTTTTTTATTGTAGGGAAAATATTGGTTAAATTGACAAATGATTTTACTACATTTTAAATTCCGAATTTCTGATCCTGACATGCAGCAGTCTACCTCAAAAACCTTAGCTTAATAATTTTACTGATGTTTTTACTATTGCATTTCACTATCCCTTTCATTTACCGCGGGGATCAGGAGGCACAAATTGCAATAGTCTACCCGGAAGGAGGTAAATCTCCGGCAAGATACCGGCGAGGGAAACTTTATAATTAGTCAACTGCAGCGTAATCTAAAATAAATATAACAAAGTACAATAATTAAAAAATTCAATGAACACCCTTTTTACTTGCCATGTAATATTTCTCAATTACCTATTTACCCACGCGTATATATATATATATATATACACACCCACACCCACACACTTCACGAGTAGGGATCTGTATTTTACAGCAACCACATAATTAAAATTCTCAATTCTAAACATAGACCGAAAGTACGCGAACATAAAGAGTTCAACCAGAAATTTATCATTGCTAGAAGAAAAGATTTTGTATATAAACCCCAGTTGGTTCCCAACACGAAAATACCTTTAAATCAGCAAACCAAGAGCTAACTAAACGAGGACTGTATGTAAATATCGGTGCAGTTAGCCCATATCTCTCGCCCATTGTTAGTCCATATCTCTCACATGCCAAGCCTCAGAAAAAAACTAAAATAATTTCACCACGTAACTCCTTAATCAAAAACAGACAATGCAAACCATATTATATGCTAATAGTGCTCGAGCAGCTATTGATTGATATTTTGAGAATATTAAGCCACCATAACAACTGCCATTTGTAGGCTCATTGTAACCGAAATCCATAATCTCAGACCAAGTATACCACATAGTTGTTACTTTTCATCCTACTAATTAAAATCACTCCCTTAACTAGGAAAAAACTCCTAATTAAAGTAAATTGAGAGTTGAGGAATATCAACGTCATTGTCATCCTCATCCTCACACGCAACTACCACATCAAAGTGCTGTCGATAGGAAGGAAGTTCTGCCTTGGCCACATCCCTAACGAGATCGACCACCTTCTTGTCCATCCTATCTTTGTGCCTCGGAAACATGCTATTGAAAAGCAGGCAACTCCCGTAAGATATGCTGTAAGCATTCAACCCCTTGTCTTGTAGCCACTGAATAAGCTGTCTAAGTGTTGGGCTGTTTCGTAATATCCATCTATCCCACACTGTCCAGCTCATACACTGATGCTTGACAACCTTAGGTGGAACTGGCTCGGCCATGGAGAATATAGGTAGGGCCAGATTGGCAAAGTTGTTTCGGTAGTCCTCCAGCTTGTGCCCTCCATCCAGAACCTTGTACAGCTCCAAGCAGACAAGACCCGTAGCCATAGCAGTGGACGTTGCAATTGCTGGGATAATCCTCCCGGCAATGAATTTGGCTTTGAGCTTGTCAACTTCAGGGATGCCATAGTTCCTTGCCCTCATGTTTGCAAGTCCAGCTATTAAGTCCATATGATAGTTTGTGTCATCATCCTACAAAGTCAGACACAGATCCAAAGGTAAAAACTAGACGCGCAAACAGAAAACAGAAAAACTCAGCAAGCATCTATTGAAATTAGTTTTTATAAAAGAAAGAGAGACTCAAGAACGTCACATGAGGCCTGTATCGTGATGATGGAAATAATCGTGTACCATCATGTAAAATGTTATCATAATTGAGAATAGCAATCCTATTCATCAGAAAATATCAACCTGGTACAAATAGGATTAGATTTCCTAGATAGCTCCTTTGAGCATACCAAACATCAGACTCCTTAAAAGCAGAATATTCACCAAAACTTGATACAAATAAACTCTGACATATAACTTGGAAATCCAATGCTAGTGATTCACAGACTACATGAAGTGCTAAAAACCCACCTGCAATGAAGTCGTGTGCTTTGCACCCAATTCTTACTAACCAGAGAGAACCTTTTCTAATATTTACAGAAGGTACAGGTTCTCTTTAACACAACGTGCAAAATACTGAATTGGCAAAATAGAACAGTTAAAAAGTTTTTGAGAAATAATAACACAAACCTTTTCAAATTGAATTGGGCTCATCTTGAAACCAGGTGGCAGCTGCTTATGGCAATTTTCTAATTTGTGTACCAATTCATTGATTACTACAGCATCATCAATTGATCCAGCAGGCACACTTGTGCCTTTCTCATCCGTCTCAACCGTTACATTCTCCTTGGGCTGGAAATCAGGAACCATCACTTTGCCAACAGCTTCAGCCAGCTTTTTAGGAGACTTGAGCCAATCAGGGATAGGAATGCCAAATGTTTCAGCTCGTAATATTGACGCTGCCATCACAAAATGAAGGTGACTAATATCACCAGCTGAGAACTGCAGAGGGAGGGGGAAACGCTTCGGGGCAGACCAGAAAGGTGTCCCGTTGCTGGTGGTAGCATTCTCAGGAAAAGTATATGTCAATTGCTTCACACGGTTAACAAAGTAATCTTCAAACCTGGTTCAGTTATAAGCAAGCATCAGAAGGTGAAGCTACAATGTAACTTAGAACAGATGAAATCAAGAATCAAGACTATTACTTTAAACGGGCCCAGGTTATGCAGTCTTGGAATGTTTCACATCTCTCCTTATCAAGGCATTCGAGGATCCGGTTCAAATTGTCCCTGGCCTGAGCATCACCAGCATTCTTCATTGCATTTGTGTATTCACTTGGACTGCTTAGATAGGCATTTACCTCCGTTGGTGTCTTCTCAAGCAAACCCTCAAACTCAGATCGAGCCCAAGTCAAGCAGTGGTCAATGTTGTGGGGGAATGAATGAACTGTGCACATGGGTGCTTGTTTTTCAGGTGGATCTCGTGATGCACCGTAATTTTCAGTCAGGTGAGGAATGACCACCTGAGTGTTGCACTTGGCACCTAGGGTTCCTGACTCTAAAAGTGGTTTCTGAAAATATAAGCATCTCTGGTCAATGTAAAGCCTTGCATTCACATTATCTAGAGCATTGATAACAACATTCAGATTCTCCCAGAAAGTGTCATTAAACACATTCTCAGTCTCTGGGCCTGCACGGATCTGCAAGGCTTCAATATTGAGATGAGGATTTATTAAAGCAGCGGCAGAAGCAGCAATTGTGGATTTAGCTTGCCCAATGTTCCAATCCCGGAAGAGAAACTGCCTACTAAGGTTGCTCTTCTCAATAACGTCATCATCTGTAATTGTCAATTTTCCTTGGTTACCACAAGATACCCCCATTAATGCTAGATTCTTCAGAAATTCACATCCCAGTGCACCAGACCCTACAACAAACACTTTGGCTTGCTCCAATTTCCTTTGAAGCTTAGATCCAAACACAGAAATCTGTGCATCATAACGAGTATTTAAGGGTTGTAAATCACTGGGCTCCAAGGGTTCAGTGGGGAGTGACTCAACTGAATCAAAGTAGAAAAACTGTCCACAACAAAATTTAACATTCATCAATGGATCAATTAGAACATACTAGATACAGAAAACAGTTGTTTAATTAACTCACAAAAAGGAAACTCATGAACCATGACTACATCAAGCTTCCATTCCATATGGAACAAAGACCCAACTAAAACTAACTAACCTGAAACAGAGGATGAAATTTCCCAGAGCATGCCTTCACAACTTCCTGTCCAACAATACCACCAAACATGGCAGACATGGGATTCAGCACAGCCCTTGCACCAAATGCAAAATGACGAAGAAGTTTCTGGTCAATCTCTTCAATTCTCCCATCTGCTAAGCTGTCGTTAATGTTAGTGAACAGAGATATGAATTTCTGGGTATCTTCCTCTGATCCAGCAACAGGGAAGCGCCCTAAATCTTGAATGAACTCATCCAGCGCCTGGAAGGCCAAGTGCAGGACAGGTGAGCGATCAAACTTAGAGAAGTCACTTAAAAGGAAATCCCCTGGATCCTTCAATGCTTCCTGCAGTGGCTTAAAATTCAATAACTTGGGCTGTTTCACTTGTGTGACAATACCACCTTTCTCATAAGCAGAATAGTTTGTGGTGTCCTCTTCAATAGAGAATGAGTAGGGTCTAGCATTCTTAACCTTCCTTGGCTTTCCATCATTCAATTCAGTCATTCCGTGGACTTCAGAAAACACAATCAAATCCCCATCTTGAAACTCAATTCTCTCATCATCAACACATGCTATAAGCGCAGAGGTGTCATTGCTGATGGATGCAATTATACCAGTATGTGGTTCCTCCCCATCAACATCAAAAACTGTAAACTCTGGGCCAAAGTCACAGAACACATTACCAAAAAGGCCCCTTACTTCAGATTTAATAAAAGCGATTGGAGGCTGATGACTGTGGCAGTAATCATCAAACTCGATTGCTTTCTCTAAGCTGATATCAGTGAAAACTACAGCCTGAAGAATACAATCATTGATAAATTCATAACAGTTCAAATATTAAATAAAGCAAGGATATAGAATTAAGAAGAAAGATACGAACATTAGTCACTACAATTAACCAGGATCAATGTGAAAACAAATCCGGAAGATTCAAAATCCATTCAGGATAATAAAATTAATTAATTAGACATGCAACTCACAAATTCAGTTAATAGTTAAAGAATCAACAGAGCTACTGATATCACAATCCCAAAAGGGCAGCAGTAATGCACAGGGCTTTCACCATTTAGCTCAACAGACAAGTCACTAAAATGACTTTGTTAGAAATTTCTCACACCTTGATCTTGTGTCTTTCATCATAAAACCTCCGACATCATGTGTCCTAGTTAAATACTTTTCATATTGATTATGTTATGAGCCTCCAAAGGATTAAAGATCACATTAATGGAAAGCTTTCCCAATCACACATAAGATTATTTTGGAATCATTTCAAACATGACAATAAATACATGATAAATTAACACACAACTAAGAACTTTTACACAACAGATTAAATGACCTTTAGCAAACAAAATCTACATCTTCAACGTTCGCAGGTAGCAAAAAACACAACAAACAGATTCATTAGTATTAGAAAAGGTAGAAAAAAGTATTACCTGAAATTTTGACAGTTGTTCCTTAGTCAACGCAGTTGTTAATGTAGAAATTACTACAGAGGTATTTAGTTCTTGCAACTTATGGACAGAAGCAAGTGCTCGATTCTTCCCAACATCATCTTCAGAGAAAATGAAATTGCTAGATAAATCCCAGACCTCCACAACCCCCTCATCATGCAAGGTCACAGATTTGACTCCAGCAAGGATAAGATTCTTTGCTGTAACAAATATAAATCCAGCATATCATAAACAACAGACGCATAAATTAATAAAAATAATACATTACAAATATATCGTCAAAATGCATTCACAATGATTTACATTTCCACATACCAATCTCAACACCGAGACCTTGCACTCCCGATATTAGAATATTGGATGCAAATAGCAGTCTCATGGTCTCGCGACCGTACACTGCTAGCTGACGGCTGTGGAGATCCTCGTCAATATCGGATGGATTTCCGTTGCCTACACCCATGATCAGCGAATCGGTACCATTGCTACCGTTATTGGTATTGTCACCAGCGGTAGATTTGTCAATGCTCTTAGCGTTAGCGTTCCCCGTGCAGGTGGTTGTAGTGGCAATGGTCGCCGAAGCGATAGGGGGGAAATCAGTAATTTTATGTTTCTTGGTCAGAGGTTCGGGTGAAAGGATTGGTCTCCTCCTTCCACAACAAAACCTCTCCTCCACCTGCTCTCTCTCTGAACTGTTCACACACATATCCATTTCATCAATATTCATTAATAAACCCTAATTTTCAATCATATGACTTCATTTTAAACAAATCGATACCCGATAAGATACTTCTCAACTAACAATTTCCAAAAACTACTTAATCTCGTATTTTATTCAGTTTCCTCGTCATCCAAACAGAAAATAACAGCAATGAGCTCGAATCAATGGTTTCAGGTATTTAAAAACGACGAAATTGAACTGAACTGAACTGAAGAAGCAAAGAATATCGTAAAGAAAGAAGAAAAATATATACCAAGTGAAACTAAGAAGAAACTAATAGAGAGAAAAACAAAGAGAGAGTTATGCGTTGCGTTTTAGCTAGGGTTTTCAGGCGAGATGCGAAGGTGAATTCATTTCATTTCATCTCTCTTTTGTATTGAGAAAGAAGAAAAGTCAGAGACGGTTGCGCATCGGCGTGGGACTGAAGGAAGAGGGAAACGCGAAGATGGCTTAATGATGATTCGTCATGACTCGTCATTCAGTGTTTTGGTTGGTTATACGGAGTACCATATGCCTTGAGTGGAATAATACTGTCCTGCACGACGTTTGGCATGCGTTAGTTCTTGGATAGTGAGAAATATATACAAATGTCTAGTGACTCATAATACAAACAAAAGGCGGTTTGAATTAATGACATGTTTGAATTCAAAAATAAATTAAATTTGTAGACCAAGATTTAGGTTTGAAATGTATTGTATATGTTTGATATGATTAAAAATATTAATTTTCATTATTTAATCGTTTTAAAATAAACATATGTGGAATAAATAAAGTTAATATACACATGTTTAAATTTATTATGTGATCACATTTATCTAATAAATTAAGGGGATTATACATATTATGTTTATCTAATAAATTATGGATTGTAAATATATTCATTTTAAAATTGAACAACCGTAAAAATTGTTGTAATAGAAAGGGACTTTGATATATAAATTGTTTGAAAAAAATACAAAAATATTTAAATATGAACAGAAGGTATCTTACTCTAATCTTAAGATTAGACTTACAATAAAAGTTTAATTAAAAAATTACTTATTTAAGATAAATCTATTATTAAAATCCTGGCCTTAAGGCGAAATTTGTTATCGACACTTGATCTCTGAATCAATCATCTTAAGTTAATTTGTTTCAGGTTTAAAATCACCAAAAACTTATTTTAAAGCCTATTTTTACTTTATATACCTTATATCTAAAGCCATAAAGGCTAACTACGAAGTTAGGACATAACTATGAAAAATGAACAAAAGAATGAACATATGGTGGCATCTTTATGAGTATGTGGAAAAACTCAAGACCACGCACTAACCTTTCATTGATCACTTGTTTAATTACATGTTAACCTAAGATAATTATATATATACCAATATGTTACTATTAAAATGATTACCCATTAATCATCCTTTTCCTCAATCCTATATGTCATCACCAAGATGCTCCAAAACCATTATAAAAAATAATCATCACAAGATTAAAGAAAAAGAAAGCTATCATAAATTTGGCTAAGTTTCTACCAATTTACTTTAAAACTTAAATAATCCTCACTCTTTAAATTGTTGTAGATTTATTATCATTTTAAAATTAAAAAAATCTAATAATTTAACTTACGTATCGGAGAATTTTTATCAAATAATCAAATTTCTTTTATGTTTATAAGTTCACAAACACTCAATAACCAACCACCATCAAAATTTTACTGTATAATGCTTGGAGGTTGTCATGCCTTAACTATAGAATTATATATGACAATTGTCACAAGCACATAGCATATTCCCTAACCCTAAAATGTATATTAAACACTTGTAATGTTGCTAAGTATATAATTCTCATTTATAACTCGTACTTCATGTCAATTGTTAGCAACTTTATAGGTATTTTTACATACAAAATCCATTCTAAATCAAATATACAATCAAATGTACAAATAATTACAAATGCGTAGCATATAATAATAGCACAAAAATTTTCAAATTCTCGAGTGAATACAAAAGTCTGAAAAGTGAACTAATGATAACAATTATACCTAAGTCTTCTAAATCTTTATGAATACACCACCACCTAGATCTTCTTAAATACAACTTCGATTAACCTGAAACTGATATGTGAGGAGAGGTGTATAACAATATACTTAATGAGTGAAATGTATAATAAAATAGTTAACTTAAATGTTAATACGTGTTTTTACCAGTTTGTTTATAATAACATTTCATAGTTAAGCCCTTTGATAGGTTTACAAAACACTTCCTTAAAACATATTTAGTACAAGAATTTACATCATTATTTCCCTTTTGAATCAACACTATACAATTTTTCATTCCAATTTCAATCATAAGTTCTTTATTTCTTAATTCAATTCTATTCCTTATCTATTACTTTTTCATCTAGGTTAATTACATCATCATTCCATTAATTCTTTAAAGCAATACCATCTCTACATAATTCATACAATGCACAATCAAGTTTAGTTCATCCTCTCTTTTCAACAAATGCTTATATACACATACTTTGTCATTCACAAACAATTTATAACACATATGTGATTATATAAATCATTCTCCTTACTTAGAAGATTATTATTAACTCAATCAGAATTCATTGTTCCTTAACTTATACAATTATAACATTATTCATAAGTAATATGCATTCTCATATCTAATCCATGGGAAATCATATATCATCTTTTCATCATTTAATCGATTTCAAAAAATCAATATCAATGTATAGCATACAATCATCTTTTAATAAATTTCATTACCAGTATAAACATACACTAACCAGGTAACCATTTTAATAACAATTCGCAATCAACAAGGTTAATTTTTATATTAGTTTTCTTTATTCTTTATTTTAACCTTCGGAACCTAATTTACTCTTTTCATATCGTGTGATCTCAATACATTAATCAGATATTCTTCAAAAGGAATTTATTCTTACATGATTGTACTCATTATCTCATCTCAACCCATGTATACACAATATCTCTCTTTCCAGATCTTTCTAACCAGGTATTCCTTAAAAGGAATTTATTCTTATATGACTTTTTATATGTCAATATCAATGCACCAAGTAGGCTCATCTTTCAATAACTGATTATTTTTGCCTAATTGTACATATATTAATTAAGCTCATCTATTAATAGGTGATTACTCTTTTTTAATTGTGCTTATATTAATATCATTGATTAAGCCCTCCTCTTAATAAAAGACTACTCTTACCCAATTAATAATATAACACTAGATAATATGATTGATTTTAACAAAGGTACTCTTTCTGCCAATTTTGTATCAGTTTTAAAATTGATTTATTGTTTAATTTGTAAATTTTATCTTATTTGTATATCTATTCATTTTGAAAATTGAATAATGAATGAATAACATTCATAAACTATTATCATAACATTACAATTAAAATATATCACATGATTTTGATAAATTGTCTCATTTAAAACAGTGAAATATGTACCACAAGTCCACAACGATCATCCCAATAATTTTTATTAATGAAAAGTGATAAAAATTTATTATTTAATAACTAAATAACACATATCATGAAACTTGAAGAAACAGAAGTATCGAATTATTATCGAATTGTGACATGCAACACAAATAATGATCATCTTAATAGCTTAGAAAAGTTACGAACCTCCCAAGTTTAATATAAAAGTAAAAATAACGATAAATTTAATAGTGGCATAACATCTGTTATGAACCGTCGACAGCAGGATTCGAACCTGCGCAGGCAGTGCCCAACAGATTTCGAGTCTGTCTCCTTAACCACTCGGACATATCGACGATTAGGCAGAGGTTACGGACTTGAATTAAATAGTTCTTACATAACTAAAACACATCGTTTTAACCATTAATTTCGTTTAGAATTCGAAATCCATCGGAACTTTTTAAGTTTTTCCCTCCTACCAGTTCTCATTCCAAATTTTCACTTCATCGCCGCTCAGATCTCCAAAGTCAAGCTCATTCATTCACACCTACACTGCATAATTCACTTTCAATTAACAAACCCTAAAGCTTTTTCTATTTTTTAGGTTTTTTTGTCAATTCTAACCAAAAAAGAGAAATATAACCAAAACCCTAGAGCGTGAAGAGTGAACGATAGTTTTGCTCGAAAATGGGGGAAATATCTAGGAAGGTCGATGTGGAGAATCTTGTTTCATACAGCGACGATCTGGTGGAGGTGTTAAAGGACAAAAGAGACGTTAACAACTTGACTCAGTGCGTAGATAACTCCAAGTCCCTTCAGTCCTCTTGCGACGCTGATTTGAACGAGGTTCATATCGCCATTCAAGGTTTATTACTTGTTTTTGCTCTCTCTGTTTGTTTTACAAGAAACATTTAGTGTTTTTGAGCCATATATATATTTTTAATTTATACGCGATAAAGTATGGATATTAGCCAAAACATTTGGAATTCTAGTGGTGCAAAAATTGAATTTTATAAAGTATTTTCTCAAAGTTAGCTTGAGCAGTTACCTCTAAATTTAGAAATTAGGCTGTTTTGGGGAGCTTGTCAGGTGGATTGTACAAAATGTAACAAAAGGTAAATGGTTAATGTCACTGTTCAGTTTCAATAATGGAGAGTTCCTCATTAATTCACTAATTGATGGATTTTTATTGTTGTTCGGGATATTCTCCTGTATGGCACATGGCTCGTAGTTAACTCTTTCGATTTATTTTTAGCCTCTTGAAGCAATAAGTGAAGGTCATTTTTGCCGTTGTGTGCTGATAAAGTGTCCAGTTATGAGTACTGATAAAAACCTATTGACTGTTCAGAACTGCCTCTCTGGAATATTTTTTAGAATTCGGTGATTGAGACTGAAAATAATGGATCAAATAATCTTTAGCTAATTTAATTACAACCCCCAAGGAATAGTGGATTTAAGATGGTCCTTGTACTGGGATAATGAGTCATTCTGCACTGATTCTGAAAATCTTTTTTTGTGCTAAATACAGATATTTGTTAATATTATTGCTCTGCAGTTGACACGTTCTATACATGAGGCAGATTGTCAGAAGAAAATACATGCTTGCAAGCAGAAAACGGAGCGGGCAAAATCTGAAGTTGCTGCAGAAGCTGAAGTCAATCATCTGCAGATTGAATTAGAAGATGAACTTGAAAAGGAACGTGCACTCCAAGAGGAGCTTAGATAAGTATATAGTCGGTACAAGTTTGATGCTTTGAGAGGTTTTTAGTTGTATATCAATGGTACTGATTAGTTACTTCTCTCTGGTTTATATGAACACAGTTCTCAACAATGAGATTAACAATCTAGAACATGAAAGGATTGCAATTGAAGAACGAAAGAGAACTCTGAAGAAACTTGAGCAAGATGAACTGAGGACACAGTAAGTGATACACAAATAATCATGATACTTGCATTTTCTGTTTTTGTTTTTTCTGTTGGCATTCTTGTTCATAATTGGTGCTCTATTATGATTTATGCTTTCATTGCTAATTAATTGATTATAGACTCTGCTTTAGTTATTTAAATTTTTTGATATTCATGTTTTAAAAAAAAAGCTAGTTAGTGATGTTTAATGGTTCATAATTGGCATATTTTTTAATGCATTCCTCTGAGAAAATTAGTAAATTCGTCTGTTAACATTGATGTGCGGCAACAAACTGCAGTCTAATAGCTTGAGAATATAATTTAGCTTAATTTCATGAATTTTTCTTTCACATGTATAGTAATTGTCTACTGAACAACTTAAAGAAGTAATACAACCTGACTACATGGGAAATTGAGTCAATATTCTGTGGGATTTAGCCTGCCTACTTGTTAGAAGGTTGAAGATTGGGTTTTGGTCTAGGTACTACTGTGAAAATTAGCACGGCAGTCATAAAAGCAGACCTTTCGTGAAGCATCTTTCCTGTATTGATCTGTCATAAAAAGAAACCCTTACATGGAATTATTTTCGTTAATCATGCAGGATGAAACTTTCAATGTATGCGTCGGTGACGAATATTATTCCTGATGTGGACAATCAATCCAAAATCTCAGGCTGTATCCTTCTGTTATGACTTATACCCACTACAGCTTCCCCTCTTTCTCTCGCGTTTAATTGAATTATATTCTTCAATTTGATTGGTTATATTCAGAAAATGAGTCGGCTGATTACTGTGGCATGCGGTTTAACCTTAACTCATAAGACTCACAGATATAGTGGACAGGGATAAAAAGGTGATTGACAAGTTTCAATACGACCCTACAAAGATGACAGCTTCTGATATATGCCATCAAATTTGGAAGGCAATAAATTTGTGATGGGCATTGGACATTCTTCACTTCAGATAACGTAATTTATTTTGTGATCAGCTCTTCTTGTGCTCCTTTTTGTTTGCCTTGTGTTCGGGATTGTCATGTTTACTTGTTTAAAGCTGTAATCTTGGTATGTGATGAATAATCATTTTTCAGTGTAGAGCATAAACTTCTGTTCCTGACCGGTGATTGTTGCATTAGTGCCTGCCTTTATCTCTTCCCATAATATACCAAGAGAAACATAGTAGCTCACATTATTAGTAGGGTAAATATAATTATGTAAACTCAACTGTAATAATGGTGGCATGTAGCTACAGAAATAGCATTTTCTTGCTTAACACTTTCATCTCTTTTCCTTTTCAGTTGTTTATCCTAGTGTGTCTTCTTGTACAACAAAAGAAAGACAATATTATTAGGACTTTTAATTTTCTTTCTTTTTCAAAAGAGGAGGTTATCTATCACTTGTGAAATTAAGATTTCGTAATTCAAGCACATAAATTCTGAAAAGTTTTTGATGCATGTATATTATCTTTTCTAGTGAAGTATCGAAAGTTCATTTTACGGAGGAAGCTCGTATAGGTGATAAAATTTTGATGTAACTGTTTCATCAAAATCTAACTTTGATAATGATTAAGAATATATGTATGTTCCATCAAAGTCTATAGTTAGCTAAATGATTAAGAATATATAAATATATATATTAGTAAAAGCAAACTGCTTTCAACTCTTACATTCACAACCATTATTTCATCCTGATATTGCCCAGGAGTTTATGATGATATTGTAAACAGGTAGTCCATTTATTATACAATATTAGAGGATTAGCTAAGGGAACTCAAGCAGAAGGTGATAACTATAAGTCAAGCAACTCAAGCGGGTGGTTCCATCTTCAACGGCTGCGTCGTAGAAGTTTCTGCTGATGTTGGGACTCTCTTCGCTGCTGCAAACAATGAGGCTTTAATTGCTTCATCTTCGTAGCAGACTGGAAGAATTGATGTTTCCATCACAGTTGATCTGTGCCGATGCGAACTGCACGCTTTTGGTAGTTTTTTGCCTTTGTATGCTTGGCAGACGAAGGCTATAAAACTTTGGAACTCCTGCACGAAGAGAAAGGAAAGAGCAATTGTTAAGTGTCTGTAAGAGAGATTAAAAGAGGGTATAGGGATTTACTTCTGCAAGTGCTTGATCGTTCACTGTGACCCACGGTACAAAACTATGCGGTGGTGTTTCCTTAGCATATTTCAGGATAAGCTGCATATGAATTTGCATTAACCAATGTCAGAGCTTAATATATAGAGCAAGGTTATCAAAAAAAAAATAGCGATTTTAATTAAAAATATTTTTTATTTAAAAAATTAGAACATAAAATCAAAATAAAATATAAAACAAAATTTTTAATAATATATAAATAATAAAATATTTAAAATATTTTTATAAATTAATAAAATCGATTAAAATAAATTAA
>JAVXUL010000004.1:1379182-1390442 GCA_035590515.1 Trichilia minutiflora | reverse complement strand
TATATATATCATAAGTAAATTAATCAAGAGATATAACTCTAAGTAGAGTTATAACTTTTTTAAAAAATTATAACTTTTGGTTTAAATATGTAAAATTACAACGTTTCTAAAAAATACAATTCTTGAAAATAATAATAATTAATTAAAAAATAATATGGATTGTCAAAGTAAATCACTTAAAAATAATATAGGTTGCCAAAGTAAGTTATCCATATTTTTAACATTTAATATATATATATATATATATATATTATAAGCAAATTAATCAAAAGATATACTCTTGGTAGAATTATAACTTTTTTGAAAAATTATAATTTTTAATTTAAATATATAAAATTATAACATTTTTTAAAAATACAATCTTTAAAAAAATATTTTAAAAAAATAATAATTAATTAAAAAACAATATAAACTAACAAAGACATGTCTATTTTATTGGCTAACTAAATTTATTTATTTATTTTTTTTTTGTGTTACTTATAAACCATTTAAAATGCTTTCTCTCTTCTTTTTTTTTTATGTGGGATTTGAATTTTACTATTAAACACCCTTTATACACCAACAATAATAATATCAATTGGTTACATGAGTTAAACCTTTCCAAATAATTTTAGGCCATAACTTGTTCCTTTTGTTGTGGTAGTACAAAGAAACCAATTACAAGGTTTAGTTTGTTACAAAGTTGAGTTGAGTACAAGATTTCATATCAAATTTACTTTAGTTTCATAATTAACAAGCCAAAAATGAAAGAAGCTTACGGCATCAGGCTAAATAGATATTGTGCAGGCTTCAATAGTATTAAGCAAGCATTCACCAAGGCCGTGCTGCAAATTCCCCAAATTAAACAGTTTCAAACTATAGAATGAAATGCAAATGTGGAATACAAAAGGCCGAGGAATTAAATGCCTTATCGTAAACAAGGCTCGAAGGAAAGTGCTTATACATCAAAATGCTTTCTGATTAGGATAGAAATGTAACCTGGCAAACAAAAGTGCCATCAGGTAATCAGGTTATAACAGAGTTGGCCATGGGATCATACGAAGATTTACAATGGGCACAAATCCATTCTGAAATAGCTTCACCGGATGGTTTACTTTTAAGTCTGCACAATATGGGCACAGAGTTTCATAGTAAACCGAAACTGTAACGTATTCGCTACTACCAGATGGAGATATGCCCAGTAGAAAGAAAGAAGCAAGAAAAGAATGTGAACAGCATTTTAGAAGCCATTTGGGAGTACAGTGACTGTTGCAATGTATGTGTATAACCTTCAGTAGTGGCTGACTGATTTTGATAATGCTTATGAACTTTGATTTGCTATGGTGTTAGCAAAAAGCATTTAAAATAGAGCTTTTTCACTTTTGCTTTTTCTCCTTATCAGCAACTACTGCACGCAATTAAATTAGTAAATGATACTTTTAGCACTGAATTTTCATAACATAGAAACGTGGATCAAAGATGGACCACACCGGATCACTGTAAACGCAACTGTATCCATTGTTTACAATTGATAAAAGATGAGATTTGCAACGTTAGGCAGCTGAAAATGATGACTCGTCGTGGATGATATATGGATTCTTACTCCCCTTTTCTAATGAATCACACAGTTAAGAATGATGAGCTAACATTATCCATACATAAACTTAGATATCCTTTTCCCAAGTTCTTTCTAAATATGGGTTTTACTCATAAATTTGAATAAATTAGTTACGCTACTATTTTGTTTTGAGCAATCATGTTTAATCCTGAATTTTCACAATAACGAAGCCTTTGATCAACATAGAAATTTCAAAGCATTAATCTTTCAGCAAAAGGAGAAGAGACAAGGGAGTAGACCAATACCAACAAAAGAAGACTTCATGGATGGAGGCCTACAAGAAATTATTAATCACATCTTATCTCCAAAAGCACTTTTGAAATGGGCTGAACTCAGATGCAATATCATATATACAAACACTTTAGCCAAAACAAAAACTAAAACTAAAACTCAATTACTTTTTTGAGAAATATTTGATAAATATTTGAAAAAATATGAAAGTATTTTTATACAAAAAATTAAACAACATCAATCCAATCCAATTTATTTTTCGTTTTATTTTTAAACTTTTTTAAATTTAACATGGGTTATGAGAAAAAATTTCACAAGTTCCAATATTTTATTTAATAAAATTAAATTAATAAAATATATATTATATTGCTATATGAATAAAAGATATATTTAAGGTATAAAAATAATTTTCTTTTAATTTTATTTTTTCTTTGATCTGTCATTATATTTTACTCATTATGAAGTGATTGGATGAATATAACTAAAAATATCAAATTTAATATTTTTTCTCACATTATTTTATAAACAAAAAATTAAGAAATAACTTTATAATATAATTTATACAAGAATCAGTAACATTATAGTCTATATTATTAAACATTTCTCAAAATTTTAAGAAATTAAATAAAAAATTTATTTGAATTTGGGTAATAACAAAAATTTATTATATTATTAATTTTTAAATCATTTTTTATATATTATTGAGAATATTTTGACTTTTTATAATAATTTTATATAATATAGAGTCAATTTAATAGAATAAAAATAATAAATATTTCTTAAAAATTTTTTTTACTAAAATTAACGAATAAAAATATGAAAATGTGAGGAAGTTGAATAATAAAAGTGAAAATATTTTAAAGTAAATAATATATATAAGAAAATTTAAGAATATATTATTAATACATTAGATAAAATAAATCATTTAAAATAATATTTATCAATAATTTAGGACTAAATTGTCCTAAGAACTTGTTTGATTAGTTTTTTTTGTTAATTTAAAAGTTAAAAGAAAAGCTCTTATATAAAATAAGAGTTAAAAATTTAAGATAAAATTATTTGAAAAATATTTTATAAATTTTTTTTTATTTATTATTTTTTTAAAATAAATTATTTGTCAAAATAATTTAAATAAACTCTATTTTTAGTTAAAGGTTAAAAATAACTTAAAAAATTTATAATATTTTAAATATAAAAATTTATAAAAAAAATAAAAACTTTTTTTAATAATTTTTTTATAAAGTTTATTTATTTATATATATATATATTAAAAAAATTATTTATTTTTTAAAAAATTTAAAAAAATTGATATTTAATTGAATTTATTACTATAAACAGAACATAAGACGAAAAAAAATCCCGTCAAACAGCCACTAAATTCGTTGCTTAAGATAACAGATATCATTAAAGTACCGGATAAAGAAACGGTGCAAATTCCCCGGTACGAACGAATTCTATGTATTGGGCCTCACACATGAGCCCAAATTCTTTTTGTCCAACACCGAGCAGCCCCACGATTGCTGGCATCCGCATCTCCGCTTTCGTTATACACGCTATCAACTTCGGAACTTCCTCAGTTTCCTCCATTTCCAACGCTTGGAACCCATAATAAAACCCTAAACCCTGATGGCTTCTATCAACTTTAATCCCTTCGAAAACTGGTTCAAGAAACCTATAAACCCGTTCCCGCCCATTAATCTTCACTCGCTCACCGAACCATTTTCGTTCTTTCCCAACAAAAAACCAAGCGCTCCTAATTTTGCTTCCATCTCGTTTAAAGGAAAACCCAAAAAGGATGATCAGGAGCAGGATAAGGAGCCGGAGAAACCTGGATATTACAAGCAAATGCTGGAACAGTACTTCTGGGAATGCGAAAACCTACCCGATTATCGCCACGCGCCGGAAGTGGAAAAAATTCTGAACGAAGACCCGGTTTTTGAGAAAAAAGAAAACCCAACTGAGGAAGAAATCAAAGAAAATGAAAAATGGTGGAAATCGTTTCGGGAGAGTCCTGTGGTTCAGTTCATGATGCGAGCAGAGAAGATAGCTGACCATTTAAATGAAATAGAGCTCAAAAAGAATGATAGGCCGTACAGGGACGAGGACAAGAATCTGTGGCAAGCTTTACCGCACGTTATCGGATTGGATGGCAGACCGATGCCGAGAAAGGCGATAAAGACGAAAGAAGAAAGTGATAATAAGTTTTGGGATTTTATGAAGCAATTTCAGTTCGGACTTTGGGGTTTCAGACAACGGCCATATCCACCAGGTCGGCCAATTGATGTTGCCCAGGCTATTGGGTATAAACGGCTCGAGAAGAGATACTATGATTGTAAGAAACTTTGCATATAATGCTGATTGCAATCTGCAGATTTATTTAGTCATGCTCAACTGAATGTTTCGCTAGTTTAACTTGTTAATGATATTAGAGAAGCAAAAACTTTGTTACTAATTCTACTCGTCAAACCTATAACAAACGGAAGGTTGTAGTTGGGTTTTGATATACTAAGGTACAATCCAATTGTTTTTGCTGTGAGTTTTATTGGTAAATTTGTTACTTGGTTTGTATAGTTATAATGCGGAGTGGTGGTTGGTACTATAAGGATCGGTTGGGTCGTACACGGGGACCTTTGGAGCTGATAACGCTTAAAACGGCTTGGGGTGCTGGCATTATTGATAAGGATACTTTCATATGGGGCGAGGACATGGATGAATGGACACCGATTCACATGGTTTATGGCTTGGAAAAGGCAATCGCTACTTGGGAAGGTGTGTTGGATTTTCATCTTATCTCTACTTATTTGTTTACCTAAGCTGCAAACGAGATCGAGCTGCATGAGAATGAATTTTAGATCTGATTTTCTAGTTTTAGTAATGGTGTAATATTTGTCCATTGTCTACTAACAAAATGATGAAATGGGAAAATGTATCCTACTTGTAAGAATTCTTAGTCCAATGAATTTATTTATGTAATTCTAACATCATGGAATCTTAGGAAGAAAATGTAGTTTTGACATCACAAAGTTATTAGATGAATTATTTCTTCAATAATGTCAACCACATCATGTTTAGAGTGATTTTGAAAGTTGGAAGTATGCTATGCAAGTGAAGATGCATAACATTTTGATTGGTCCCTTAGTCCTTCAAAATGAGAGCAGATATATGCTAAAAGTTATTCTGGCCATCCTGATTTCTTTTTGCTTTTTATCTCAAAGTCATTGCCATGCTGATTTATGTTTTGGTGATAAATATTTGTATCATCTGTGATGCACACAATGCCTAATGACATAGTAATCTGCACCTTGTTCTTTCCTTGTCTATCTTTTTGACTGTTTTTGAATATGAAAACTTTTATTCTTTTCAGCTGAATTGTGTATTCTGGATGGATGTTTACAGTTAGGCTTGGTGCTGCTGCAACAGCTTTCCTTCACAAACTTCAGAAAGGCATGGCTCCTTGGGTTCCTCTTAAGGGACATGAAAAGAAAACCTATAACCAGCTCCAACAAGAAGCCATAGAAAGCAGGAGACGTGATTTAGCCGTGCTGCAAGCTAATGGCGGTGTTTGGCCCGGGGTTAGAATTCCAAGTCATGCTCTGTTTCTTTGGGCTAGTGGCTCTGAACTAACAACAATATTGGAAGCTGACCACATGCCAAACAAATTTATTCCAAAAGATCTCAGGTGTTGTGAACTTTTCTACTTTTCTGTACTACAATTTTTGTGAGACGATTATAATAGCTCTTATTTGAGAGGAACAATATGGTACTGATGCTTCTCAATCTTCTCACCAGTACATCTATCTGAAACAATTTTGTGCATCTGAAAATATTAATTTGACGATACCTTGGTTGCTTGTGTGAGGCAGATTGCAGTTGTCAAAAATTATCCCTGGGTTGAGACCATGGGAGGTTTTAAGCATTGAGCAAGCTATGGATCAGATAACATATGATGGAGAGTGGTATCGCGAGCCACTAGGTTCCTTCACAACCCGCCCTCCTTACATCCAGCATTGGAATAAGGATGTTTTGGTATAGTCTTGTTTCTTCCTATTTTGTTTTAAGCTTTTGTTTGCCTGAGCTTGATAGTATTCTTCATTTTCAATTTCTAGGGGGTAAAACTTTGTAACAGAGTAGGTTGAGAGAAACAAATCGGTCATGTTCTCATGTCGGAAGAGGCAAACTTGTGGTACACTACACTTTGTAGGAGTCTTTTCCTTTTATTTGCTTTTGCACATGAAGGTCTGTATAGTAGAAATTGAATCTGAGAAATAAAGGAAAGAAAAAAAAAAAAACAGCAAAAGGTTTTTGAAAAATTATATGGGGTCTTATGGAATGCAATATCTGCACATTAGTTCCTAAACCTTTTAGGTCTTGATTGTAGATCACCTCAAGCTGGTGTGTCCTGTAAATGTGAGCCAGGTTTATGCATGTGTCACATATTACTTATGTTTCTTTGTGTTCTTGCAGCGTTTATTCAGTGCCTTACTCACCCTAAATGGCATGGTTTACGAGAAGCTGGTGCAGGCAATTCCTGGTTTTGATGTTATAATGGAGAAAGTCGCAGCTGATGCTGTAGTAAGTGATGCCCGAAGAAAGGAGAGGCTGGAGGCTCTGAAGAAAGCAAAACAAAACCGATATAAGAAATCGGAAAATCATAATGATCCATAGAGTAACTGTTCTTATAAGAGTTTTGCAAAATTGACTGGTAAATTGGTCATTGCAAGTCGCCATAATTTAAATTTTGTCTCGCTTCATACTAGCCTTTGGGTCGATAACGAATCATTTGTTTTCTTTCTCTTTTTTTCCTCAACTAGAGATGGTTTCAGCTTGTTCAAAATTGTAGTGGTTAACCTTTATGCAATTGTATCCAGTTTGCATCTTACTCCTTAGCTCGGATCCACTTGTATTTCACATTATACTGTTGCCAAGGAATATTATCAAATATGCATTGGCATATGAAAAATGTACACCGAATGAAGTTGAATGTTTAATTTAGCTTGTTGCCATTTTTGCCCTTTGTATGGAGTATTGGGGTCATTTTCTCTTCTATGGTTGTGCACTCTCCCTCCAAACCCACCAAAGAGAATTCTCTAGAAAGTGTATTGAATTTCAAGATTTAAAATGTTAAAACAGCTTCTCGGATTTCACAAAACTGTGGATTCTCTTCTACTTCTTCCTTTTTTTTTTTTTTAAATTGTGCTACTTCAAAAAGAATAGAACAACAGTTAGGCGCGGAGAATGTTTCCACCGACTTTCGTTGCGGTGATAGCACGGTTCCTAGATGGTTCATTAGGTTGACGCGTTCCCTCCTGCTACTGGTGATAGGAGCTTTAACAGACAAGATCTACGGTGTACGTGTGATGAAAATATAGCCTCGTATTAAACAATTCCCTTGAGAAGGGACGTTTGCCACATGGCTCTTTATGTGTACAGTATAAATAATGAAAACAGAATATTTTGAAGAAAAATCACCGCAGAGAAAAATGGAAGATGTTGGGCCTGAGGCCGAAAGCTTATTGCATTCAGTGAATCTCAGTTCAAAAGAAGGAACTGATGTTCAGCAAGAAGACGAAGCTGCTGGTAAAGAAGAGAAGCCAAACAGGTTGTTGAACCATTTGATCTCTAACTTGGTCACCGGAGAAAACCCAGATAGAGAGATGAAAATCGAAGAAGATGACGAGAAGCAAAGAGAAACAGGAACTAAAGGAAAAGGAGGTGGGCTTTTCGATCATATCATTCATAACTTAGTCTCTCCAAAAGCTGGAGATGTTCATCAGAAGAAAGTTGAATTTTCTGAAAGCAGTAATGGTGCAGGAAGAACTGAATATGAACGCTCTGGATCCGAGGAAGGTGGTGCCAATGGTGGAGGGCTCATAAAAAATGTTGTATCCAATTTCTTTCACTCAAGTGATAATGCCGAATCAGTAAACAATACTGAGAAAGTTGATCAAGAAAAGATGGTGAAAACTACTGTTGAAGAAAATGAAGAATTGAAGACAGAAGGGGGAAGAGGAATTATTAATAACATTGTTTCTTACTTTCCCACACCTCTTCGAGGTATATAACATTTGGGCTTCTTTGGTTTTTAGGCATCTGTTTTGTGTTATTATTCTTCAGAATTTGATGATTTAATGCTCGTGTTTGTGTATATGTATATGAACAGATGATGTGGCTCCAACGACAGATGAGGCCACCATTCTAATTCATTCTATCGTCCATGATTAGTGAAGGAAAACTGCTACGAAACAGACTGATTTTTACAATCATTTTGAGGTACATGTTTTTCAGGATTCTTCAGTCAGTTAGCAAGAGTGCAAGACTCTGCTTTTGATGTATTTTGATTTTTCTTTTCTGTAATCATCGGTATTGTTTTCAACAGTTTGGGTTTTTGTAGTTTTCTTTTGTTGGCGAAGTAAACAGATATCAGCTTGTAATGTATCTTCCTCCATTAAAGGTTGCAGAAATGCAGAGATGAGATTCATTCTTAACCATGCTTTCCGCTCCGTCTGGTTCCAACATAAATCAAAGATTGTATGAATGTAGATTTTCAATGTTTTGTAAAAGCCGATCGACCCAATTGATGAAAAGATAATGGACTGCCAACTGAGCAGTAGAAAGGAATTGATGCATAAAAATGCCTGGGTTACCAAAGAGAGCAGAAAGGAAGCCCCTTATTAATAAATTATGGAATTATAATTTCAAATTGCACTTCAATAATACTAAAAATATAGTTTTCTTTTTTACAAATTTTTATAAACAAACAATTAAAGTACTTATTATAACCATCAGATAAAAATTGGATCAAAATCTAAAAATTTTATGTTATTTTAAAAATATTGCGTGATCAGACAATCATTCATTTATTTAGAATAAAAGTTGGGCATAATTTTTTTTTACTTTATTTTATTAAATAACTATTTTAATTGAATACTATTAGCATTTTACTTAATTTAATCCATCATTAAATATGAGGTAAAAAAAGGATTGAATATTTTAAAATAATTTATGAATCTGTATTAAGATAAATATTGAAGCGATAAGAGAAACTTTACTTTTTGCCGGTTGTTGCATCCCAGGCCAACATTGTATCGAGCATCTATAAATTTTAGCTTACAAGAGGTATAACTTTTTTGGACTTGGTCCAAATTTAGAGAATATATTTTTTACAAAAGTTTAGAATAGTATGTAAATTTTTTCTTCTTTAAATATTATATTGTTAATTGAATTTTAAATTGAGCTATTATATTATTAACCTGATTTTAAATTTAAATATTATTGGATTAGATTTTTTTATGAATTCAAAAAACAAAATCTATAAATTTTAAGAGTTGTATAGAAATTAGAATGGAATCAATGGATCAACAATTTACTGATCAATTTGTTTAACTTATTATTTAAGTAGATTAAAATTAAAAAAATAGACTCGTTTAATTTTGGATCAATTTGATCCGGATCGTTTAACATGTGAGTTAAATAGGTTAATTCATTTAAATAATAGATGTCTATTTAATCCGTTTAATTAAAAAATTAAATCTAATTTTTTTTAAATTTTTATATTTAAATGATGATTGATTATATTTGAATGTTAATAATGATATTGAATTTATTATTTATTAATATTGAGTGTTATTGGATTAATATATTTTGAGATTTTAAATAATGTATTTGGATTTATAATTATTAATAAAATTTTTATTTGATATGTTAAAATTTTTATATGTCAAGTTATAATATAATTAGTTTATATTATATTTAGATTATAAATTTATTATTATTATTAATATATTATATTTATTCATAATTAATATATATATATTTAAAATTAATCTATGAATTAAATTATTTAGATTGGTTAACTCGTAAATTGAATTAAAATTAATAAAATATTAATCAATATAATAAATAATTTTGGAAATAAGTAGTTAAAAAATTAAAAATGGCGGTTTGCGATGCACTTCATCAGGGGGATTCCATGGACGAGGACGATGGTCATCATCCGTACAATCGTAGGAAGCGTAAGGAGAGTGAGTTGTCGGCTGAGGGTGATGTTGAGATTGCTGAGGTTGAGAAAGAGCAGGGGTTGGGGGATGATTCTCTTGATGGGAGGAGACCTCCAGCATGCTCGTTTAAAGATACTCTTGTGGGCAAAGATCCTGTGATGGAGAAGAGGTTGAATGAGATGGATGAGGAGTTGATTGAGGAGGAATCTGAAGGAGAGGATGGTGAGGATGAATGTAGTTGTCCTACCATTCGCGTTTCCAATGCAGAGAAGAAGAGATTGAGGAATCCTTGGAGACTTACGCTGATAGTTAAACTTATGGGGAGAACCATTGGGTTTAATTATTTAACTAGGCGTATGAAGGAGATTTGGAAACCAGTGGAATCTATTGAGGTCATTGCCATGGACAATGAGTATTTTCTGGTGAAGTTCCGTAACAATGCGGATTATAATCATGCTTTGTTGGAAGGTCCGTGGATGATTGCGGATCATTATTTGATTGTAAGAAGGTGGTGCCCGGATTTTGATCCTTTTATTGAGAGAGTGGAAAGTTTGATAGTTTGGATACGGTTTCCATGCTTGCCTATAGAATATTATGATGAAGCTTTTCTTATGCGAGTAGGGGAGAAGGTTGGGAGGCCTATTCGTGTGGATTTGAATACTAGTCTTGTTAGTCGTGGACATTATGCTCGGATGTGTGTTGAGGTGGACATGTCTAAACCCTTGCTCTCCAAATTTCGTCTGAGGAGACGTGTGAGACGAATTGAATATGAGGGATTGCATATGATTTGCTTTGGCTGTGGGAAGTATGGTCACATGCAGGGGTATTGTCCGAGCAAGGCCAGGTCGGCAACAGAGAATATCAATGTTCCTGAGGTTCCTGGGGCGGTTCATCGAAAAAATATCTTGCCGGAAATTCAAACTGTTAATCCGGCATTGGTAGAAAATTACGGTGACTGGATGGTGGTGAGGAAAGAGAAGAGAAGGAATCCGCGTCAGAATGGGAAGGTTGCCGATAATTTAGGCAAAGGTGTCGGGCGTGATTCAAGGGGATTTTTGGAAAGAAATCGTGAGCAACAAGGAAACAGATTTCAAATCCTTGATAATGAGGAGACTGTGGAGACTGAGGAGGGTAATATTGTGCATGATATTATGGCATATAGGAGAGGTAATGAGAGGGCAGTTAATACTATTGTTTCGAGAGGAAATGGGCCGAAAGTTGGGCCTCGAACTGGGAAGGAGATTTTTAATAATGTGAGCCAAGGGAAGGGTAAGGTGGTATTCTCTAAAGAGAACCATGCACGTACTCAGGATGGGGAACGTAGACCGCTTCGTGGTAGTAACTCGAGACAAGCTGCAGCGGAGAAAGAGCATACTGTGGCCATGGGAAATAAGGATGTGGCTACTGAAAATAGAATGGTGGTGTCTAATGAACA
>JAVXUL010000004.1:1352139-1373027 GCA_035590515.1 Trichilia minutiflora | reverse complement strand
GCTCCCTTGGGTTTTCATCGTGTTCCTATTCCGAGTCCGATGGTGAGATTGTTCTTGGATGCAGATAGTGATTCGGCTTGCTGGCCTAGAGATTTTGCTTAAGGGTTTTATTCCCTCCTTTGTATTAAAAAAAAAATATAATAAATAATTTTATTTCAATTCCATCGGTTTATTATAAGCCTATCAAACTTAATGGATTCGACCCGATCCGTTTTACGTTCTAAATTAAAAACCAACAACAAAAAGTAAATTGGGCTGGTTGACAAAACAATGTTGGGTCCACCAATAGTTTATAGTCTCTAGGCTTTTAATCCCATAAAACAATCCTACCCGGCTTCATGTCAAAAGAAAAAACAATAAAAACCCTAAAGTACCCTCAGTTGTTATATATAGACAAAGTAGGGTTTAGTAATCTTTTCACTCTTCACCCAGAGCCGAAGAAAACAGCAGCAGCCGCAGCGGCGAGTCGAACATTCAACGTGCAAAAATGGTTAGCCTTTCCTGTCACTTGATCTCGAGTTGGATCTTGATTCATTTCTTCTGGATTTGCGTTTGATTCTGTGAGGGCTGCCATTATTTAGGTTTTAGTGTTCGCTGTTTTCCATTTTTATATGTTGATGTGTTGCAAGGTTTGAGTGTTCGCTGTGGCCCATTTTCATATGTTGATGTGTTCTATATGATATATTAGTGTGATTATGTTGCTCTTGCTGAATTCTAATGCTTGTGGAAAGTTTTATGGGTCGTCCCTGAAACTATTATCGTTTGAAACAAGACTAGGAGAATTAGTAATATTTTGTCTTGTTAATTAATTGGTATTAATTTCCCTTGTTATTTATAAAGGTTTTGTTGTGTCAATTACGGTATGGCCTTTGTCATGCTTTTGTTAGAAGAGGAAAATATGCGAAATTTATTATAATATATGGGATATTGTTTCCTATTTTGCTGTATTTTTGTGATAAAGCTAGGACAATTTTTTATGTGGGGACAGTAATATGAATGGAATGTAGTTATTGAATATTGAATTTAAAAAAAAAAAATAATATTCTGAGTTACCTGGTTGCTTCTATTACTGGTTGTTATTCCCTCGTTCTCATGGGGCCATAATTAAGAAGTGTGGATGTTTAGTATGCAGATGGTACTCTCCATCTGGGTATAGGAAGAGATTGTCCCTACATGTGAATCTGCAATGTTTTTCTTGTTTCACCATACTCTTAATTTTCTTATGATCGAACTCTGTCAACTGTTTTTGCCAAATTTTCAAACTACACTTATTATGATCATCATAATAATAGTAACTGAATAGATTGTTTGGTGGTGCTTACTATATTACAGTATCTCTTAACCTATACTTTTTTTACATTGCAGGCTAGAGGATTGAAGAAACACATGAAGAGGCTCAATGCCCCCAAGCACTGGATGCTTGACAAACTTGGCGGTGCATTTGTATGTTTGCCATCTCAAAATGTTGCTTCTTTCTATTTTTTTCCTGCTCATCAGCTTCATTTGTTGACTCTTCCTAATTGTTTGCTCCACAGGCACCCAAGCCATCATCGGGACCCCACAAGTCCAGGGAATGCTTGCCATTGATCCTAATATTGCGAAACAGACTGAAGTATGCTCTCACATACCGTGAAGTTATTGCTATTCTGATGCAACGACATGTTCTTGTTGATGCAAAGGTTAGGACAGATAAGACCTACCCCGCTGGTTTCATGGGTATGTACAATTTATCTTTGTATCTAAAGTCGATCTATTTCCTTACGAAATTGATGTTCTGTAATATTGATTTTATAATTATTACATTAGAGTAGCCATATTTGCCCTTATTTCTGCATGGCCTATTCTTGTTATGAGTATTTGTTGAGGTGTCTGAAAATATCTTTTTATGTTTTAATTTTTTCCTGTATTAACAGATGTTGTGTCAATTCCCAAGACCAATGAGAACTTTAGACTCCTTTATGACACCAAGGGCCGTTTCCGTCTCCATTCCATCAAGGATGAGGAGGCAAAGGTAGGCTTATCATTTCTGTTAATTTTTAATTGCTTTTTCATATTAATATTTTACAGATTTTACTTTTCTGAATCAAGGGTAATGACTATTAATTAACACGTCAAATTATGCCATGCACATGTTGGTCACCTCAATGCTCTTGGAGACTTGTTTGTTTGTGTTTTCTGTATATTTGTATATTGATATTCATGTATGCTGATGTCACATTTTAACTGGTGTCTTCTCAGTAAATTAATCTGAGTTCTCTGTAATGCAGTTCAAGCTTTGCAAAGTTAGATCTGTACAGTTTGGCCATAAAGGTATCCCATACCTCAACACCTATGATGGGCGTACCATCCGCTACCCTGACCCACTCATCAAAGCTAATGATACCATCAAACTTGACTTAGAGAGCAACAAGATCACTGACTTTATCAAGTTTGATGTTGGGAATGTTGTCATGGTCACTGGAGGTAGGAACAGAGGTCGTGTTGGTATCATCAAGAACAGGGAGAAGCATAAGGGAAGCTTTGAGACCATCCACATTCAAGATGCCCTTGGTCATGAGTTTGCAACTCGTCTTGGTAATGTGTTTACTATCGGAAAGGGTTCAAAACCATGGGTATCACTTCCTAAGGGCAAGGGAATTAAGTTGTCCATCATTGAGGAGGCTAGGAAGAGGCAGGCTGCCCAAGCTGCTGCTTAGGTCTTTACGATGATTTTGTATTAAATTTGCTGCTTTAGTTTTCTTTGAATTTGATGAGTGCTGATTTATAACTCTTTTTAGCTGAACCAGGACTGGTGCAAAAATGAACGATTATTTTTATTTATGAGCACAATTTTGAACCTTTTTTGCCTTCCGATTTTATTATGTGTTTGGTGGTTAATATTCACCGACTAAAACTTTCATTGGAGTAGTTTTATCTTCTCTTAAAACAGGTTTGGTAATTGCTGGAAATTCTTTGAATTTTGATTTGATATAATTAATAAGCCATATGTGCGCAAATCACAATCTCTTTTTTAGGTGATTCGAGGTATTTTTATTTGCACAAGTCAGATGTTAGTATTCATCTTCATAGGGCCTGTTGGTCCATTGTAGAACTTTTATTAGAAACATATATAAACACGGCATAAAATCGAAGTCCGTTAACATTTGTCTTGCATCTCTTGATACAAAAATACGTCAAACATGAGGCTCGGAATACAACAAAATCCATAAACTACAAACTTATAAATTCTTATAATCAAATGGAAGAATTCCATGCCAAATTCATAACATTCACAAGTACCGGCGGCACTCATCAAACACAAAAAGCCAATCATGTACAACTTCGCATAAAGCTATATGTCGTATTACACCATCACTTGATCACTATGTCTACAAAAAAACAAACGTACTTTAATTTAATAAATCCTTAAAAAAGGCACCCATATGATATTTTATTAAATCATTTACATTTAGAATTTTAGTTCTACAATTACTGACTAATAAAAAAGATTATAAATACAATTCAAAATAAGTATCAATAAAACATAATTTTTTTTTGTATATATGGGAAACACTAATCTATCGAACCCTAAACAAGCACGAGCCAGCTGTCATGTGGAGGGACAGTTCAAATAAAATCCACGACTGCACCAGACTCTTACAAAAAATACACTCCCAGTGAATCAAACCCAGGACAGACACAAAGCAACCGTCTCTTACGAGATGAAACCACTCGACTACATACCTTGGGTGCCAATAAAACATAAATAAAAGCCACGAATCTACACCTTTTCTTACCTTAATATCTCGCAATACACAAATGACCTATTTAATCCTAGATTTTGATTCCAAGGTGTAAATAGTTTTGAGCAATAAACTTCAATCCGAGTTAGTGTATTTTAAAATAATTATTTGGAGTTAATTTTTAAGGTTTTAATACTAACAAGTAACAAATGGTGAGAAAATGCAGGTTTTCTTGTGTGAAAACATATTGAGGACGTGAAAGATTTGGTTTAGCACTTAACATTTTTTAAATTGAGGGAGTCGTCTTTTTGTTCCGTTTTTAATTTGTCTTGGCCATAAAAGTTATTTTTACCTTTGTAATATTAAACAATTTTAAATGATGTTATCTTATTAATACACTTTGAAAGTTCTAGACTACTTAAAACACCTACTAATATGTGATGAGGACTGAATTAAGTCAATTGATTTATAATTACTCTTTTTAATTTTGGGTTAGAAGTTTAAAGATTTGTTTTATGATTGCAAAATGACATTAATTTCAAACTTTATACAAAATTTTTGGTCTTAATTTGCATCTTATAATTGTTGTCCATGTATCATGAAGTGTAGATTTTTTTTATTAAATTATAATTAACATACTATGTTAATAGCATCAATGAAAAACAACATTTTTATATAATTTCTCCTTCAAATAAAGCGTGCCTAAAATATTCTTGGGATAAATTTCGATTAATTAGCCTAGCCATTGTTTAGATGACCCGTTCCTCTATTCCCACTGTGATTGTAGATGGAAATCTTCGCCATTTAAACGTGTTGATTATTTGTAGATTTAAATACAGCCTTATCTTCCCTACCCACTCTGGCTGTAACCAGTAAACTCCGAATAAATTGTACCGAACCCAGTTCAAATTATATAATACAACACACAGAAGAAGAGAACAGAATAACTAAAGTTGGTAGAAGATATCATGGAAGGCAAATAGAACAGGAAGCTACCAGAAATGGTGGAACTGCACATGCTGTTTCACTTGCTACTCGAAAGTTGAATCATATTCAGTACCCAGTAGATTAAGCAAAGCTTGGAAAGCGATAGCAGAAGAATCCAATGAAACTAAGCACGCTCTTAACTAATGCTTAAGAATCTAATTAAATTAATTTTATAAAAAATCATTAATGGGAAAGTCGGGAAGGAAAACCAACAGCCCGCTTGACCAGGGGACCCATGATTTCTTTATGCAAAAACAAATACAATGAGAATCTTTTGTATGATGGATAAATGAAAATGCCAAGTCCAAAATTATTTCTCCTACCTAATGTCCATTTCTTCTCAATTAGCGATACATCAACGCCTCTGAATTTAATACTGTTGCTGTGGTATTTAATTTTAAATGGGTCTTTGAATGTCCCCATCATTTTGCTAATGACAAGTACAACCTTCTGAGAATATGGGATTAACCGGTAGATTTTGTTCTTTGTATCAAATTTTGATTGATTTTTAAGGAGAGAAATGTCTTTGCAACAAAATAAACGCTCCCCTGTCTCCATGACTGTTGGGTTGTGCTAGGCCGTATGTATTTTGTTGTTTTGCTCTCAAGCATTATTTCATTATTGAAGGTTGAAAGTTGGGACACAAGCAAAAATGTACATATAAAATAGAGGGACAAACGAATTGAGAACACAAAGTTGAGTGATTAAATGGGAAAATGGAGAGGATGGCCTTCTTTCAAACAATCATTTCTCTTCTCAACAAAGTGTATGCTTCTGAAGTTCACTACGGGGTTCGGAAACAAAAGCAAAGGTGAAATCAAAACCATCATGATTCATAGATTTATTTCTATGTCACGACAAGCAAAAGAAAATTTTGATTTGGATGGTTGTCTGAATTTTGTGTTCTTGTGACAATGGCAGGGAAAAGCGATGTGCTTCTGAGTCTTTACAAGGATCTGGAATCCTGCCACGAATATGAAGACATACAAGTGATGTGGGCAATGATTCATTCTTCTTCTTATCCTCCAAATTCTTGCAACACCAGAAGGAAAAAGTGGCCATCATCCTGGGGATTTTGTTATAGACCAACTTGAATCACGTCATTTCTTTCCAAAGAGTTGATCACTGATGATCATGAGTGTTTTCACTTCTCTGAGTTCAAGGGTTTAGATGAACTTGAAACAACAACTACCAGTTTCTCCTTTAGTTTTGATTTTAGTTGCAATTCCCCCCTCATAGGAAGAAAAAAGGGCAAGATCAAGAAATCAATTGTTCTGATTATGATGGAAATACCATCAGGCAACTAAGTAAAGACTATAATTTGCTCTAATCTAATTGATACAGAAAACTTTGGGGTGGTTCATAGCAAATTTTATCGAATATGCTTTTATGCTTATGAGCAACAGGGACACTTGAGTGGATTAATTATTTATACAATCAGGCCGCTATCACGTATTGACTTTGTAGAACTTAATCGTATTTCAATTTATTTTTCTAAACATGTTCAACATGCTATGGTAGAAGTAGAGCAGAAATTCAGCAGCAGAAGGTAGTCAGAAAGCACAGCCTATATATAATCCTTCATCAAGCAGCATCTCCCTCGTGGAGGAGCATTTGATCGAAATGCCATACTCCTGCGATATCCCCACAAACAAATTCTTTGAGTAAAAAAACGAGCATAAAGGAAAATTAATAAGATATAAGAGTTGTATCGTGTTGAACGCAATAGGAGCAGCTGAGTGAAATAAAAGACGATGAGAGGACAAGTCAACTATGAATTTTGATTCATACCGTGGCCTTTCCCAACCATCCTTAATTGAGCAATATACTTAGCTATCTTGTTAATAACTTCAACCTATAAAAGAATATAAGCCAGTCACACTCAAATCGACAAGAGTCTTTCAAATGTAGAAAATGTGTTATATTAGAAGCTGTAGTTTTTCTCAATTGTTTAATCCTCGATCATTCTTTTATGTTCTTTTGTATTTAGAAGTAGTTACCTTAAAGAAATACAAGAATACAAGATGACATATAATACATTATACATATTTTTAAATAGGCATTACATTCATCACTTTAACATGTGTGCGCTTTAAGCACCATTAAGCAACTGTAACGATTCCTTAAATGTCACTTCACTCCAATAAGAAGACAGAAAGAAAAATGAAATTTAAGCTCACCTGCTCGGTCAAAAATTCACTCTCGATAAAATCTGCCATTTGGGGATCATTGTTTCTGTCTGCCACCTGTTGTTCACAAAGAATAGAGGATGCTTAAATGAAACTAAGTTCGTTGTGTAAAGATATCGTTCATCTGCCAGTAAATCCCAATCATACCTATATAAAACTAAGAGGGTTAAGATATATTACACTGTGCAAGTTCAGAAGCTTCTCATTTGTTATCTTCTCCAGAGACAATGCTAATTCCATAGCTGAATCAATCAAACCAAACAAGTTCAGCAACACTTGATATCGTACCAAAATACACAGTTTTGCATCAAAATCACAACCGATACTAATACGTAATAGATTGTATAAGCAGCAGATCATCTTATTTTAGCCCATAAAATGCATGGAAAAAGATACTTACCGTATAATGCATCTCCTTTTTCTACATGTTCAAACTCTGAAGGGGTCATCATTATGGAGTATAATTTTACTCTCCCTCCACGCAAATTCTGGTTAAAAAAATGAAGGAATAGGCATCAGATATATTTCAACCCAAGACAGTACTGTATATTTTTCTCATGAAATGCAAAGAGAGGAGCATATAAACTTGGGAAAACACCTGATATTCCATAAGCTTTTCGGCATGCTCTCTTTCCTCTTCACTGGATTCCTTGAAAAACCTGATTCCAACAACAATTGTTCATCACTTTATGCAATTAAATATTTTTAAAATAAACCAAAATACAAGGGTTTTGCGTGAAATTACTTGGCAAGGCCCTTGAGAGCAACATTGTCCCGGTCGAAATATGCATACATGGCGTGATACACATACGATATATTGTATTCCACACTAATTTAATCCCAGAAAACACAAGTAATTAAATAACACAAACACAGAACAGAACAGAGAATTTCAAATATGTAGGAACATATAATAGGGTGCAATGAAACTCACTTGATCTGCTCGTTGATTGCAGTCTCACAATCGTCTAAATACTTTTGACGAGCGAGTGAAAGTTGAGGGGAAACAGGAACATCCAGAACTTCTTTCTTGATTTCCTCAAATGGCTGGAACACTACACTTGTAAGTTGCATATTATTGGTATCTACAGATGCAGAAACCTTCAAAATCTTCCTTTTCGGCGACAAAGACGTAGCTGAGTTATTATTATAAGATTTCATTAGTTTGGACGAAGAGGAAGAGGAAGATAACAAGGTTAAAAGACCATCCCCTTGCTTGGTTGCAAGATAATATGAAGCCGAAACAGGTTTCAAAGACATCGTTGAATTGATGGAAGCTGAAGCAAATGAGCAATTGCAGTAATGGAGATTGAAAAATGGTGGGTTCAAAGTTCTGCAGGACCTGTAAATTTATACCCGAACGAAGAGAGTTCCAGAGTGGAAGGGCTCGATTTTGGGCCGTTGGAATAATTCCACGTGTATGGTTTTGATTTTACCACATGTACAGGCGTGTGGCGACCTCGTGCTAGTCTATCCAAAACGATCGCGGAATCTTACAAGAGATTTTCAGTTCACACTACGTCAATTTCTCTCACGCGCTCGAGTTTGTTAAATTTTGCAAGCGTGTTTTCTACAGAAAAGAACAAAGCGTAGTAGAAATACAGGGTTTGTCTTCGTTCGTGTTCTTCAATGGAGGTTTAGGCGAGTGGTCTTTATTTTTTACGTTCTAATAATTAGTTCAGCAATTTTGTCTGGAATTGGAATTTCTCGCGAAAACTTACTCGTGGAATCTTGAACTTTTTGATTCAATTATAGCCTCAATATGTTTTCCTAATCCAAATACCGAAGTTGGATTATCTAATTTCTATCAAAAAAATTCATAATAATAAATTTTGATTTGAATGATATTATAAATTAAAACGGCAAATCCTATTTACAGTTGTTGGTTTTTTGAAAAATAAAAAATCAGTTATCAATAATTTATTATTATTAATGTCATTCAAAGATTAAAAAAATTAAAGTTATTATTTATTTAAACAATAATAAGATAAATTATAATTTTATTTTAATGAGATCAAAGAGTTAATTAAATATCAAAAAAGTATTAAGTATTTTATAACTTTTAGTTAAATAATTATTAAAAAAATTTAATATTGAATTAAATGATTTTATTTGTTTAATTATTATTTTCCTAAAAGATTATTTAAGGGAGATGTCTTACATTTTAAATTATTTTTTACTCCATGTGTACTTGAATTGTTAATAGTTGAATAGAAATTATGGAGAGATATCTGAAACGGTATGCACTTTTTGATTATATTAAATGATTAAAAATTTGTAGCAAAACGAGGAAGAGCGGCGTCAAGGATGATCAACATCTTTTAGTACTTTTAGAATATTAGAATTTTACGCTTACAAGAGGGAGGGTCATTAAGGACGGTCTTGGTTATTTTAGAATTATTAGAGATTTGTACTAATTTGAAAGAGACAATCATACTTCTCTTGATTATTGGATTTTGTACCGAGAGAAAGAAGAGATGTTAGGGACAGTCTGTTCCTCTTAGTATCTTTTATATTTATACCCTTATTTAGACTAAGTTAAATTAAGAAGAAGAGAATGTAAAAAAATTATCTAAAAATATGAGTTATTAGACTAAATTTAGAGCTCTAGATCACAAAACACCGTATACATTGCTCAAATTATAAAACAAGATCTTAAGAATTTTCAGATCAAATTTAATATGTAAACCTTTTTGCTTTTTTATATATTTTTTTTATTATCAAAGTAACAGATTGAATACAAAGAAAACAAAAGTTTTGATTAGTAAGAGGGAAAAAAAAAAAACTAAGATAAGGTTCGAGTTGATCTAATGGAGGAGACCATGACCTCTCTTAAAATAATCTTAAGCTTAATTGAATTTCAAATTTTGATGATGTTTATTCTGATGATAACAATTTAAATACAAATTAACTTCCTAAGGAATAGCAACAAATCGCTGCCCACCTCTTGGATATTAGCTACACATTAACTTATTCAAAGATCACAAAACTACTTATTCAAATCAACTTATTAACTCCCACAGCATCTTTTTAAGTCAGCCCTTCACGTAATAAATTATCTTAAATCATGTAAATACCCAACACGTAACATCTCTTCCCCTTTAAAACAACTCGTCCCCAAGAGCTAAAATCAGGATAGAGCTATTTAATGGAATCAAGCCTTTTCTGCTGTGATTTCGGTGGGAGATCAATCCTACCATTATACCAAGACTACATGTTTTCTCCCTCTGTATCGTTGATTTAAGACAACAAATGGATACTATGAATTTTTCTCAACTGGCAACTGCAGACTAACAGCCTCATTATCTCCCACATAGTTCTTGAGTAAAGATACATGAAACACAGGGTGAACCTTAGCTGAATTGGGTAAGTCAAGTCAATGTGCCACTGTTCTAATTTTCTTAAGAATTTTGAACTAGCCATAAAATTTTGCAGACAATTTTTATACCCTTCATGTCACTGTTTGCTGCCTATAAGGTTGCAATTTTAGGAGCACGAGATCGCCTACTATAAATTCCCTCTCTTTATGTTTGCCATCATAAATTCTCTTCATCCGATTTTGTGCACTGGCAATCTTATTTCGAAACTCTTTAATAATTACTTCTCTTTCTAACAATTGAGGATCCATTGCTACAATCTTTGCCGTCCCTGGCACATACACTAAAAGATTTGGTGGCTGTCTGCTATACATAATTTCAAAAGGAGTCTTGTCAATAATAGAATGCTAGCTGTATTATAACAATATTCAACCCATGAGAGCCACTTATGCCAAAGTTATGGTTGAGAACTAGTGAAGCACCTTAAATACATTTCCAGTGTCAGATTAACAACCTCAATTTGCCCATAAGTTTGGGTATGATAAGCAGAACTAAAGTTACAGCTGGTCCCTTATAATCTGAATAATTCTTTCTGAAAAGAACTTATGAAAATGGGATCTCTGTCACAAACTATTGAACGTGGCATGCCATGGAGCTTAAATATGTTATCAAAAAACATTGAGCAACTCCCAAAGCTGTATAAAGGTGTGAGATTGCCATGAAATGGGTATATTTTGACAGTTTATCCATCACAACAAATATAACTATCTAACCTCTTGCATTTGGAAGTGCCTCAGTGAAATCCATTGAGATATCTTCCCACACTTGAGTTAGACTTAGTAATGACTACAAGAGATCTGACGTCAAGGCTTGTTTGACCTTATGCTTTTGGCATGTCTCATAGACTCAAATAAATGCCTTAATTCTTTCATACATCCTTGGAAAATAAAAAGAGGAACATATGTGATGTAAAGTTTTGTGATACCCCTCATATGTATTGTTATGAAACTGCTGAAGAATGTGTTTGATTGATTCTGAATCTTTCTCAAGATAAATTGTGTCTTTAAAAAATAATACCCTTCTTGAACTTTCTAAGGCCTTACGACCTCCCTATCATTCACCCTATTAATGAGAGCTTGTATTTTAGGATTAACAGAATTCTCTTCTTTAATGGATTCAAGCCAATCTGAAGTTGATAGCGTGGATGCGATTAAATTACCTGGGATGTCATTTTCTATTTTTCTTGATAGCGGGTCAGCCATAACATTTTTCTTTCCCTTTTTATACTCAACTTTAAAATCATAACCCATGAGCTTGAATAACCACCATTGCTGTACATTGGTAGTTATCTTCTGGGTCCAAAGGTGCTTCAAACTCTGATTGTCTGTAAGTACATTGAACTGTCTTTCAAGTAAGTAGGGTCTCTATTATATTTTTGAACTGCTAGGACTAAAGCCAGAATTTCTTTCTTATATATGGATAAAAGCAAATGCTTCCTCTGTAGTGCATAGCTAAGATAGGTAATTGGTCTCTCTTGGCACAATACTGCTCCCAGTCCAACCCCTGAAGTATTACATTCCACAATAGATTACTTTAAAAAATCAGACAGGGATAAAACAGGTGCTTGTGTCATAGGTTTTTTTTAAGAAAACAAAGGTTTCTTCAGCTACATCTGTCCAAGAGAAATTGTTGGCCCTCAACATCCTGGTAAGAGGGGCAGTAATCTACCCAAAATGTTGGATAAATTTTTTATAATATTCACACAAGCCAAGAAAGCCTCTCATAGCCTTCGGAGTAATTAATGAGTTTTGGCCAATCAAGCATAGTTGCTATTTTCTTCATCTATAGCTGAAACACGGTTAGTAATAACATGACCATGGTACTTAACTTCCCTTTGACCAAAGCAACATTTTTCAATCTTTACAAATAACTAATTTTGTTTTAATACTAGAAAGACCAATTCTAAATGCATGATATGATCATCCATGATTTTCCATCGTCAAAAAATACAAGAACAAACTTTCTCAAATAAAATTTGAATACCTCATTTATTAGAGCTTGGAAGGTTGATGGCGTATTGATCAAGCTGAAAGGCATCACCAAAAATTTATAGTGCCTTTAGTAAGTGCGAAAAACATTCTTTTCAATGTCTAATGGATATACTCAAATTTGGTGGTACCCTAATCTAAGATCCAATTTTTAGAAAAATTGAGTTCTAAATAGTTTGTCCAATAATTAATCTATAATTGAAATTAGAAATTTGTCTTTAACTATTATCTTATTAAGTGTTCAATAATTAGAACTGTCAAAACGAGGAATCGGCCTATTTAACTAAAAAAAGAAAGAGGATTAAGATTAAGAATTTTTGGCCTGCGGATTACATAGATTGGCCCGATTTTTATTTTATATATTAATTAAATAGTAAAAAATATATTTTTTTAAATTAAATATTTATTATATATTTATAATAATAAAATTTTAATTTTAAAAAAATTAAATTAAAAAATTTATTATTATATATTTATAATATTTTTTATTTTTTATTAATTTTTCTTATTTTTTATTTAATTAATTAATATAAACGGACTAATAATTTAGCCCGTTAATTGAATGAATTGGATTAAGATTAAAAATTTTAATTTATTTATTAAATAGATCAATGTGATCTCATCCATTTAAATACTTATCCCAAAATAACTCGACTCAATTAAATGTGGCTTGACTTGCTTGACAGCCTTACAGATAATCCACTCACATCCTCCTTATCCATCTTATTTTTTTACCAAGATTACAGGTGAAGAATATGGGCCGGTGTTAGGCCATATGACTCTGGATTTCAACATCTCAGTTACAATTTTCTCAATCTCTCCCTTCAGATAATATGGCTACTTGTATGATCGCATTGACACTAAGGAGTGTCCTTCCAGTGTAGGAATTTGATGATCCTGAGTTCTGAATGGAGGTAACTACGTGGGCTCTTATAGAACTTCTAAAAATTGTTTTAATTAAGATTTTATTTCGAGCATAATGATTGTTTGACTTTCACCAGGTTGCTGCCCTTTAATTTAAAGCAAAACTCCCCTTCTATATTTGCAGGCCACTATCTCTAAATGAATGATGCTTTTGCTCATGTTTTGAAACCTTATTTTAAGTTGTTGAAAATCCCACATAATTGGCTTTAAAATTTGTAACCACTGAGCACCAAGCACCATGTTATAGCCCTCTAATGAAAGAAAAACTTATCCCTGTAATTTCAAACTCACGTGTTCACATCGTACTTCATTGGTCAGCCTCTCACCGAAGGCAATCATCACCTTAAACCAGCTGTTGGGTACTCTCTTAAGTCCAAGACGTTGTGCAAGCTGTTGATTAATGAAGTTGTGAGAACTTCTAGAGTCTAAGAGGATAAGAACTGATCTACGGTTCACAACTCCTTCTATTTTCATGGTTCGATTCATGGTTCGAGGATCACATAGACCGACAATTGCATGAAGAGAAACGTTGGACAGCTGCTGTGGTGGTTCATCACCTATCTCTATTTTTAGGTCGTTTTCATCCCCATTAACCATGATGGCTTCTATTGAAAATAACTTCTTACATATATACCCTATAGTATATTGTTCATTATAGTGAAAGCATAACCCCAACCTCTCCCTTTCGTTTAATTCATCTATGCTTAATTTTCTGATTGGTCGGGTTACAATTGTTGGAGGCGTGGGGGATCGTGCTACTGGCTAGAAACTAGGCCTTAATGTCGAGCTTAATTTCTTTTGAAAACTGACCTTAGCTTCAAACAATCTAGTCAAGTCGATTGCTAAAAAAAGATTTGCTAGACAATTAGCCAATACTTCAGTACGAATTGTGTCTTTTAGCTCATTCATAAAGCAACTCACCTGTTTATCTATTGCTAATGATCTCTCCTTAGCTAATAATCTTTCAAATTGCATCTAGTAATACTTTACGCTCTCTTGTTATTGAGGTTTCATTAATTCTCCGAAATAATCTAAAAAATGGTTAGGACCATATCTCGTATACAAGCTATGCTTAAATTCTTCCCAAAAAACTACTGTATGCTCTTAGTTGAGTAATCAAAATCACAACTGGGCTTCGTCTTTTAGGTAGAAAGAAGCTACTACCACCTTTTCTTCTGTTGGAGTATTATAGAATTGTAAGAATTGTTCTGTCCAACATATCCAGCTTATAGGATCCACTTATCCTCTGAATTTAGGAAAATCCAATTTTATTTTTGGTGCCAATCTGGTTAGAAAGTTTTCGGTTGCTAAACTTCCTTGTGGTCCCTTCGAAGATAAAGATTCTTCCTATCGTTGATGAATGCGCGTGGTGGGAACTTTGATGATCTCTTCGAATTTGAGATTGATCTGTGCATGCAATTCATTCAACTGATTGATAATAGCTTGTTGGTTGTTAGATAATTCACTGTCTTCTCCAGATACTCTACCCTCTGTTCCATTGTTAGGCTCTGATACCATTTTGGTATGTAAACCTTTTTGCTGCCTATGTTGTTTTCTTATTTTTTTTTTTTAAATCAAAGTAACTGATTGAATGCAAAGAAAACAAAAGTTTTGATTAGTAAAAAGGAAAGAAGAATTAGGACAAGATTTGAGTTGGTCTAATGAAGGAAACCATGACCTCTTTTAAAATAATCTTAAGCTTAATTGAATTTTAAAATCTAATGATGTTTATTCAGTTGATGATAACTTAAATACAAATTAACTTCTTAAGAAATAGTAACAAATCGCTGCCCACCTATTGGATATTATCTATATATTAACTTATTCAAAGATTACAAAATTACTTATTCAAATTAGCTTATTAACTCTCTCACCATCTTCTTAGCTCAGCCTTTCACATAGTAAACTACTTTAAAGCATCCAAATACTCAACATATAATAAAATTTTAGTATGATGCAATAGTTAACGAATTCGAATGTTTGATGAAAACTAAATATTATAAAAAAATCTATAACTTTAGTCTATTCACGGGTTACTGTTTATACCCCAAATCTAGATTTAAAGACAATAGACTATCTTTACTGTGCAAATCATAGGAAAATATCTTAAAAACTTTTCAATCAAATTTTAGCATGATCCAACATCACCCAAAAAATTACTCTACTTTTTCCTATTTGAGATCAGATACCAAATTTTCATAATTTCAATGAAAAATCTGATCATTCAAAATCAAGATGAGTGACCCTCCACTTATTATTCGAAAATCAGTATATTGAACTGTAAATTATGAGGATCAGGGTTTTTGATGAAAATAGCTGTCTAAAATTTTTTTGATGATTTTCTTTCTTTTTTTGTGTGTGTTTGTTTGTTTCCTCCTCGTTTCTTGAATTTTAAAGGGGTGGTGGCCAGGGTGGTCATGTGATCAGGGGAATTTAATTTCCATTGCTTTGAACAAATTCCTCCCATCTTCTTTCCTTTTCTTCCTATAGTAAATTGGAAACACAAAAGAATATTCCTTCTAGACCTCTATCTATTCTTTATTAATCAATAAAGAAAAAACAACTTCAACCTCCTTACGGTATTCATGGGGATTCTTGTAATTTTTTCTTAAATTGATTGCAATTTTCCTTATTCATTGTCCAAGGTAGCACAACATTTGGTGATCTTCCTTTTTTCACCGGGCATTTATGGAAACAAAGAGATTTTGATTCTCTTAGTTTGTAATTTATAATTAATTATATCATCCAATTATAAGATTTTAACAATTTGATTCTTGCAAATAAGTTTCAATTTCAAAGAATTTTACAATTAAGTCCATTTTCTCTTTTAATTAATCTTTTAAATATTTTATCAATTTTTAAAATTCTCAACCTTTTTATCTTATTTAAAAAGAAGTGAATTTTGAAATTAATAATTTAAAATTTTGAGTTTGAAGGATTTAATTAATTAAGAATATTAAATTCAAAATTAGCTTATGATAATCATAAATTTCTTATTTATAGGTATTCATGTGAATTTAAGTTAATCATTTTGTATAAAAATGAATTGAATTTATATTAATTTGATTATTAAGGTGAAATTGAGAATGATTTCAAAACTTTCTGGTGTCATTATTTTGTTAAAATATATCATAGATATTATTATTTTTAGGTGATACTAGACTTCCACTAATACTATTGTATTGACCTTTCTCATATTCTACCATCATTCATATGGTGATATCGAGTGATTAGATACTATTTGAGATAGTAAATTTAGTATTATTTTTAAATTATATGTTTGGTATAAAGCATTTAAAGTGCCCAATACTTTCTCCATGAATTATTTAAATTTTATATTTAATTAACTTGGTAATCACATAGTTTTTAATCAAATGCCCGAAAAGTTTCCAAAGTTTAGATTAATTCTACATTTTATATTTTGAGATATACTTTAAAAACTTTCAGAACATTTAAATTTTGATAATTTATCTTAATTTAAGTCAAATTAATTAAATTTTATTTAAAAATGTAAAATATCTAAATTTTGATAATTTTATTCTTGGTAAATGATAAATTTTAACATTGGGGTGACCTGGTGGTTTGAGTTTTGGCGACGATCGATGACCTTTTGCTGTTGTCCTGAATTAGAGGTTAGGTTTTTTTTTTCATATTTAGTATCGCTGCAAGGTAGTCCCTATACACCTGTTAACTATTAAAGACGAGTATCGTGTAATCTGCGGATACGTATTCCTCGAGAATGGGTGTTTAATCCCGTATTCGATTAAACGCTTTGATGATAACTGAGTGTGGGTTTCCCTTATATACACACACAAAAATGATAAATTTTAATTAAATGCCTGAAAGGAGAAAATTTTTTTCATTATTTCTCTAAGATTTAGATTAATGCCTGAGTATTTTCTTACATTTTGAAAAATACTTTTAAAACTTTTACAATATTTAAACTTTGATAATTTATCTTAATTTAAAGTAAAATTGATTCAATTTTATTTGGAAATGAGATATTTAAAAATATGAAATAATTGAGTTCCAACCTTGGACTTGAGAGAGTGCAAGTGAAGGTACGATATTTGCCAGTGAAATTGGCCATTAGTTATGCCCAGCAGACCAACCACTCGTTACAGGTGATTTCACTTAAATTTAGTTTTCTCATGCCATCGACTTGATTCACTAGCGTTGACTTTCTTTAACTTTATTAGGGGCAGGGCTCCAGGTTTTTATCTGTTTACAGAGCAAGATAAGACCTCTCTTGTCATCGCACCACCCAACTTTTCTTAAACTAAATGTAACTCTTTAACACTTTACTCCCTCGCCTTCACATCCAAACTTAGCATATTTCAGTACTTAAGAATGTGATAAATTACCACCATTTGAAATGATAAACGTCTTCAGGCATAAGCTAATATGAATCTCCTTTTTCCTTCAATGAAGATGTGCCTTATGCACAGTTGACAAACACCCTTTTTTGGCCCACCAAGTTACCTTAAAAAGTTTTACCTTACTTATTTCTCTCAACTCCAATTTATGAACATGCATGCTCTCTACAGTAAAATCTATCTTTTTATGGGTTCCGAGATTCCTTTTACTCATGGTGGCATTCCAATGCAATTTCATCTAACCTCAATGTTTGATTTAAAAAATTTAAGTAATTTTGTGTTACTTTAAACTTTGCATTTTAAGGAAAAAATTTTCTAGCAATTGACCAAAATTGAGCTTGGTTCCTCTTGAGCACTCGTCATCCTTATTCTGATACTATTATAATGGGTCATTAGTTATGCACAGCAGTTCATCTGTTCGACATTTTGGATGGCCTCATTCGTGATCAACCTTTTTACATCGTCTCAATTTACTTTATTGGTTTTGCCTTAGTTTAATCACATCAAATTTTACGGCAAAACAAAACCCTTTCTCATCACTTGCAACTAATTCTTAAACAAAAAATCCCTCTCACCACTTGACCTCTTAGCTTGATACTCCAAGATAAGATAGTTAGCTTGAGTATTAAGGGCAATTTTCAGTCTAACCGATTTGAACCGGGTGGTTCAATCGCAACTTCATAGAGATATCTAAATGTAAGCATCACGATGCTATCTGCACATCACAACTTGGACTGTTCGCTACTATTTATATTACATAAGTGCATTCTTAAATATGTTAATTCGTCAATAAAACTAGCTGTAACACAAAACTAAATGAATTATATGCAAAGTTAAACCGCTTGCACATTATTGTGAGATGGAAATTAACAATGTTATTTACCAATTTATTATTTTTAGTTTTTCAGTTGATCACTAAGAAGAATAAATTATTCGATCATACTGTATGCGTCAGTACAGATTTTTTTTGTTTTTAAAACGTGAATACTCCCTGTCTATCGTTCGTTAATTTCTTGTTATACATGTTCTGTATAATTCTTTTGGTTTTCTGCATGCTCCAAATTAGTAATCTACCTAACATCCTTTTGTTTTTCTGCTACTGCAATTTTCCCAGAATTACCTTCCATTTTTCTATTTGGTTGTGGAAATTTCTGAAAGGACCCCCGAGAGAGTCATACGTTGACGTTTTGCTTCGGGTTGTTAACATTCCAAAAATTGTAGATAAAGTTGCCCTCCAATAATATTATCGTCGGATCAAGCTCATGGATAGAAAAGATATTTAATTTCTACGTAGAGAAAAGGTTTAAGTTAGGCCTGATTGTGAATGATAAAAAGGTAACTAAAGCTAGAAAGTATAAAGTGAAAGAAATTTAAATTCCTACAATTTCTTATCACTTAATATTGCAAACATTACGCAAGGTATCAATGCCCTCATCGCCAGAGTTTCAATTGGACCAAGGGATTGTCGAATACTAGACGAAGATGTATGGTGATTGCTGACAAATAGGCATATATAAAATTAATTCTTTCATCTTTTAATGGATTGAATGTCTTGTGGACACCATGCATCGTTGATGGGCACAACGGATGGATCATCATCTTCTTTTATGGGATATTATTTACTTTTCATTTTGATTTGAAAGCCTCAATGACGACAGTTGAAAGGAAATTTTGGAACGATGCCTGCAAAGGCTTATGGATAGCACACACCCTGTCAACCATGCGTTTTCGGGACGATGGAGATGGATTTTATTAATTTTTAACTTAACTTTAAAATTAAAAAAAAAAATTTTACAATGCCATATTCTTTGATTTCAGTTTCCTCAGTATTTACCAAAAAAAAAAAAAATGGTTGAACGGATTCCAGGATAGATTATTATAACAAATGAAACCCAGAGAAATCGGATGTACATGATAAAGTGTTAAATAATATATTTGAAAATTAAGTTTTAAAATAAAAAGATGATAGTTTAAAAATAGTATTTTCAAGTATAGAAAATATTGTTGATGATGTTGGTAAAAAATAGCTTTCTGCAATTAAAAATAGTCAAAAACATGTTTGATATTATTTTTCTAAAATAAATCAAGCAATTATTTTTTTTAAAAATCCGTTGTTTGTTTTTAAAATTATACAATCAAATTGTTTGAAAACAATAAAATGTTATTTTCTGTCTTTTAATTATAATTTTAAAAATAATTTCTCAGCTTTCAAAAACAAGATTTACAAAATATGTAACTAAATACATTTTTGTATTTTTAAAACCAGACATCACAAGGAGGTTTGAAAATGCATCCAAACATTCACTAAGTAATGCCAGAAATTATAGTTAAAAGGTTTGGATACCTTAAATTCAGTTTAGTTTTCATCAAGGTCAAATGAAATTGAATTTTTTTTTATTTTCTTAAATTAAAATTGAAAAAATTAAATAGCGTATATGGAATTAAACTAAAATGATCGTTTCAATTTGATTTAGGTGGTTGTTTTATTTTTTTTGTTATTTTTTATTTTTAACATAGTTTTTTAATTTAAATTTAACTTAATTTAATAATTATATGTCATTGTACTATGCTTATTCATGAAAACTATATTTTTACTTTAGTTTTTAAAATTCAAAATCAAATTAAATTGTTCAACTTTTGAAATAAAATCAAATACCTTTTTATTTTATAAAACACGAAATTAACGATTTTTTTTTTAATTCTTCGTGTTTTTGCTCACAAGTAATATAAATAATACTAATTCTTTGTACAAACTCATATATAAAGGTGATATGTCGCAATAAACCCCAAAATTAGAGGATAAAGACAGGTTGAACGGTTGTCTTTTTGTTAATTCTGTGTTTAAATCCAAGTGATATATACCTTATAAGAGATTGAGGAAATTAGAGGATTTTAACCAGTCTCTACACCATAACACTAAGTAATCCTTAAGTATACTGGATTGTTGCATCTGATGTTGATCCCATATTTGACTGGACGTCATGATTTGAGCATTGCAGAAGAAAAGGTTTTAATCAGTCTCTATATCATAACACTGGATAATTCCTGGACCTGATCTCATATTCGATTGGACACCATAATTTGAGCACTGTAAAGATTGATATTTCTCATGACATACAAAAAAAAAAAAAAATTCATCACAATAAGATTAATTGTTGACATGGAAGGAATTTCGATGATAACCAAAACGGATCTCCAAAGCCAAGCAAAACATTAAAGCCGGATAAAGCATAGGAATATTCTCAAGATTATTATGTAATAATGTGTATGTTAAAGATTAAGCTCAAAATATCATGTGCATTAAAATGAGTTTCAAGAAAGGGAG
>JAVXUL010000004.1:1303422-1337528 GCA_035590515.1 Trichilia minutiflora | reverse complement strand
CCAAGATCCTGCAAGTCTCTCTCTCCCAGTTAGTTATTTAACTAACTTTCAAACTCAGTAGCTTTTCTTTTAATCCATTTGGAAACACTACTCCATGTCAGCTTCTCTCATTTGTTTAAACTTGTAAAGCACAATCAACAATTATTATATTGTTAATGTTTTAGTTGTGGTGTCACACAGAATTTACATCGAGAATAACAAACCAATAATAGGATGTCTCGTGCAATTCCAAGGTAGTAATAATTATGCATGCTGCTATACAAAGAAATTACGGTGATCTTCAATCTCTACTGTCAATTTGTCTTTTTTTTTAGCTATGGTTTTATGAACTGTAAAACAATAAAAACCTCATGGATAAAATCGATTTTTTGATAAAAATCCTCCAATACATAAGTCAGTGAGGGTTTTGCTTATGTGTGAGGATGAGAGCAGAATGAATTGAATCAACGAGAAAAGTTAAAAAGTTTTTTTTTTATGTCCTGTATGAATGAGTGAAAAATACTCTCTCTGTAAAAATTAGTGCATACCTGCCATTATTCCTACATTCAATTATATTAGAATTATGGAATTTCGTATCTATAGACACGTGTCACCGTACGATTGACGTGCACTAAAAACCTGCTACGAAAATCATGGGATGTGGATATCGTGGTACTACCCCTATCACGTATGCCCCGAGACTCCAAGTACATATTCCCCGAGGTAGAGTCTCCAGACTCCCTGAGACAGAAATATCTAAATCCTCGAAGCACTTTCTAGAGACGAGTTTGGATTTTGATGACACCATATAGTAGTGTTGTGGATGTTATACGTGCCACAGATATCCTCGAGGCTCCGACGTCATGCACAAAATATGTCTAATTAAATCCCCGAGACGGAGCCTCAGATAGTGATTGTTGAAGATCTCTTCCCCGAGCAAAGATTGGCGGTGTACAACTTAATGGAGGTTTTCTATCAAATGGTCTCGGATGAGTTATCTGAGATGATTCTATTATTTCCTGTGTCACATGAAGAGACCTCAAAACGTCATCGTATTTGAAGGGTTTATAAAGAAGGTTATGTTCGCAGAATGGGTTTGGGTTTATGGACTGGGCCTCGGTAAAAGTACCCAAACACATGTTAAAGAACATCACAAGTGCAATAATAATAATAATTAGTCAAACATGGCTTGCTACTGACAATTTAATACTTTATCAATTAATTTAATTATAGTTATATATAATTTAATGTTTTGAGTGGAAGGAAGATGTTATTAGACTTGTTACTTCGAATATGTATTGTATTGTAGTTCCAATGAAATTAAATGTTCCACTAAAATTATTCTAATTTAGTTCCCACTAAAAATTAAAGAAGAAGAGTGGAATTCCTACTCAGATCGAACTAAATTCATCTCATACATGATCTATGCCAATTATCCCCACTAACTAATTGTTAATTTTGTTCCCCACCCACTATGAATGTTTGTGATAAGTGTTTGGTGGCTAGGCCCTGCGGTTTAGGGTCACGATATTTCATTAATTCCCACTAACAAATTAAAACACTTACTGCTCTTCAGATCATGCCTTGTCCCTATTCCAAGGAACAGATATCTCATCCAACTACACACTTTTATATACATCAGCAGTGTCACTTCTTCAACGGTAATCTTCTTTTAGATTTTCCCATTTTACAATCATTAATAAAAATATTTGATTGGGATGGGATTTCTTTATTTTAAATTTTATATTTAATTTTCGACACAAACTTTTTATTATTAACTCATACAATCTAATAATATATATGATTACTAAACCATTGAACCATTATCAACACTGAATATAGTACTACCAACCACCCAATCGAATCCTTTAAAACAAAAATATTATACAATTTTCTGGGGGCCTTCTTTATAGTGATTTCACTTGATGGGAAGTTTCATATTTAGAGACTAGTAGTTTTTGACTAAGGAAGCAAATGGTTTTTCAAACTAATAGATTTGATTAATTTAGCGTAGGACTTTGAATCTTGTAGTTATTGGCTTCTTTTCTTTCTGTTAGTTTTTCCTTGTGGAATGCGGCTCAATTGATCCCTTTTCTTGTAATAAACATCTACTTTTATTTTAATATTGTTTGCTTTTATATATATAGATAGATAGATAGAGAGAGAGAGAGAGAGAGAGAGAGAGAATGATTTTTTAAATTCAGACTTTAAATAAACTAATATTAGTTTTTTTAAAAAAGATAATTTACAAAAAAAAATTAATTTTCTTAAAATTAGATATAAAAAATTTAAGAATCTTTGCACCTGAAAATTTCTATTTATCTATGATTTATCTGTAAGATAATACAGCCACAGAATTTATTTGTATGTTATCTTTTTTAGGTGAAGCAGAAGGATTTCTCACACACGGTGGACATTTTATTTCAATCATATATTACAATTCTAATTATTAATTCTTTAATTTGTACGCTCAAAATTGGTGGGGAAGAAAGTTGAAGTAGACTCAAAATTAATTTCTAAATTTGGAGAATCGAATTTTGGACACGGATTTGTAGCGCTATAAATTAACATGCATGTTTAAAAAGAAAAAAAAAGGTTGAGATCAAAAGAGAATACTGATCTATCTTCTTATCATAAAGAGCATATACATGCATATAAATAATGCTTCTCTCATGCAGACCTTATAGAATGAGTATGTAAAGTTATGGAGTAGAGAAATAGATAGAATGAGTATGTAAAGTTATGGAGTAGAAAAATAGAACCTGATTGATGAAGACTGATGCATTGGGAAGAGAAAGTAATAAATTAAATGGTTGAAGTGAGGTCAGGTGTTAGAAAGTCCGAAAACATCTCTGTACAGAAATGCAACCTAAAGAATTAAGAAACCACTCATTCCCTCCATATCTCTTACTCAGAACACAACATTCTGAAAGCTAGCGAGATGTAGAAATTAAAACCAATATTATGTATTATATTTTATTTATTAATTTTCCAAATCCAATAATGATAACAAATAGAAGTGTTATCAAGTATTATGGCACTTAGTAATGGGAGGTATTAATTTGCATACTCACTCTTTCATATTGATACTAATAAGCCGATATCAGTATGGTTATTTGGTCAGTCAAACAATTGAATTAGTATTGTTTGATTGGTGTGAATTTGATAAGGCGGGTGCATGCAAATTTTGGAGCTTAGTAACATATCTTTGCAATCAAATTGATTTTACAGTAATATTATGTTATTTTCATAACCTAACACATGAATCCGTATGATGAGAGTAGGAATTAATTAATTAATTAACAAGAAGTATTGTCAAGTCCTTGTAGAAATTACAGGCGTATTAATTATTCATAATGTTGGTGATTTGTTTCTTTCACAAAACAGGTTGGATTACATAAAGAGAGGAAACAACCAACAGTTTTACCAAATACATGTTTTGTTACTATCAAATATATTTCATTCAATCCAGTTCCAAGCTGTAAGCAGCTGGTTTGTACTTGATTCATGCACCCAATTGTGTAATGTAACTATCCCACGATCATCAATCATGCTATGTGCCTATGTTGTATATGTGTACGTTTATGTATTCTATCTATCAATTGGCCTGAAAATTATTATAACAAATCATTGAAATTGTCTGACAACTATTAGAATTAATTAATACCACCATCATTTGACATAAAATTAAATAGAGGATTAAAGTGCATTCAGATATTCTTACAATTATTGCAACTATTTTATCATAATTTTAATTTTTGGTTATAAGAGTAGGTTAAAAATTTAACAAAAAAATTAAAAATTGTGATGAAAAAATAAGTATAAAAATATATTGTATAATTGAATACGATATGATATAACCATAAATAGGCAGGGCTAATAATTAAGGAAGAAAAGTAAAGCAAAAATATATATGGATGTTAATAAACTATTTGCATGGATGATGTATGTGTACATTTTTGTGGTACGTACTTTTTAAAATGGTTAAACCTAAAATAAAAAAATTTCCGTGATCACATGTATAAACGATAAACAACTTTAATTAATCAAGAATCCAAAGCTTACTGTGGAAGTGGAATTAAATTATCATCAACTTGCAGCATATCTATGTGGGGAGAAATAATAAACTTTTTAATATAATTACAAATATACGAGTTCATTAAACGTGCATCGACCCATGTTCACATGTAAAGGAAATCATTCTTTACTTTTTTTGCATTTCATATACTTATTTTAATTTTATTTTAAACAAGATTTATTCACAGAATTTTTTTAATATAAAAGCACAAAAAGATTACATTCGAAAACTTACCCATGAATGGTTAAAAAATCTAAAGAAAATAATGTGTGGGTTTGAATTCAAAAACAGGAAGTGGGGGTTGTAGACAGGATAACTTGGACCAGCAGGGAGTGTTGAAATGGAGAGAATTTGTACTTTTTTGCAATAAAATTAAATGTTGTTTCCTATTCATACAACAACGAGAGGGTTGTCAAGGGGCATGGGACATAAGTATTCCATAACTTCTCCTTCATGTGAACATGTTACCCATAGCCCAATAAATATACATATATACATTATACTAATGTAATTAATTAATTATCATATATATATATATATATATATAACACATGCATTTACACTAAATGCCATGCACCACTGTTCCTCCCATTGCTTTTGCCATATGCTGCCATGCACCATAAATTACTACCAAGTAAAATAATTTTAGTACAGTGAAAAATAACAAAAGAAAAATTGTCACACCACTAGATTATAAACAATATTTTTCACCACGTGTTATATATTTGCATATATATATATATATACACACACACATTTATGTATGTATATATGCATGTATATATGGTTCATTTAATTCAAATAACTAGTAGTAAAGACCTAAATATTTGGTGAAATTTAGGAAAATTTTGTTTTTTTCTCAAATAATTTTATGGTTTGACAAAATAAAAAAATTATTTAAAAGTTTAATTGTAACATTTTTTTTGTAAACATAAGTATATATGTGTATTTGTGTTTGTGCACAAGATGTGATGGATTATAACTCGAATATGTCAATTAAATTTTAATGAATTTATTACAAATAATTAAATCCAATATATTTGATACATATATTTAACAATTTTACTGCAAAACACAGGAATAAACATTATAAAATCTGCTAACGAGTTTCAATGTATAAGAAAGTGTGTATTCAGCTAATATCAATATTTTTAGTGAAATTTAAATTTTTTTTAACAGTTTTAATTTTTATTTATCATATATATATTGTAATTTTAAATTTTTTTGTCAGATTTAATTTTTATTTATCATACCCATGCTGGAAAGAATCATCCAATTTGGGGTTTAAAATTTCATCAGCCTACTCTATATTTAAGTGAAATGTCACATTCTTAGAATAATGAATGGAAGCATCTTCTTAGCATTTAAGCAACAACCCACATAGCTCTAATTTTAGACATTCTTTTCGACCGAAAAAAACATGTGTTCACACATATGTACTAGTTGCACATATTAAAAGGTTAAAAGGAATTAAACAACAATGGGTATATTGGTAGTGCTTTAATTACAATGTCTAAATCATAGAGAAATGAATCCCTTACATAAGAATTTTCTTGGCAAGTTCCTCACAAATGTCAACTCTAATACTTATGATTCATCTCTTTCATTAGAACATTCATATAATCTATTTACTTATCATTAAAATGTTCATTATTAATTCTTTTGCCTCATTAACAACATCATAGATAACCACAAGCCAATTTTTGAAAACTTTCTCCTTCTTTTTTGGCTTTTTTCATTATAAAAAAAGAAGAAGAAAGAATGATGATCTTATTAAAATCTTTTATAACTCTTTGGTTGTTTCTTTCTTTTTTCTCATAGAAAATTTATGATTTTCTACTTGTCACAAATAGAGTTAAATTTATTTAGTCTATTCATTGTTTTGAGAAAGAAAATTGCATTTAAATTTTAGACGTAGTTTGCTTGATATAAATTTTTTAAAACTAATAAAATTAATCATAAGTGGATCTAAACCTCCTATATTTGCTTGCAATAGAAGAAAAGTATCATTTAACTGCGAATTATTGTTCATATTAAACCAATCAAAGGTATAAAAAGTCGAAAAGGGACAAGTTTATGTTTTAGTCAATTGGATGGATAAAGAATATAAAAGACAAAAAGAAATTTTCATTGGTGGCATAGCATGCAAATTACAATAGAAACAGCACGTATAAAATGTGGACTTAAATTTATATAATTTTTTAAGGATTTTTAAAATATATATATCTTTAGATATGATATAAAGAAAAAAATATTTTTTATTATATTTTTAATTATTAATCATCAATCACAAAAAATTTATTTATCCAGGTAAAAAACTTAAATAAGCTTAAAATCATGGTCCACAAATAGAAGGGTAATAATATTTTTCTACTTGTTTGTCCATGAGAAATGGGATTTACTAAAGCTAGGCTAGCTAATGTACGCGTCTTCTGCCTCTATATATGCATCCCTCATGAACCCAACTCTCTCTAAAACTTGGTGGGTCACTTCCAATATTAGGAACAGAGAGAGAGATCAGGATATTTGGGAGAAAGTGAGGAAAAAAAAATTAATGGAGAGGGAAAAGGAAATGAAGCTATCAAAGTTCAAGAGGATTTGTGTATTTTGTGGGAGTAGTCCCGGAAAGAAAAGCAGTTACAAAGATGCTGCTATTGAGCTTGGCACAGAGCTTGTAATGCGATTCTTCTCTGTTTTTCCTCTGTTTTAATTTATTCTTTGGTTTTGATGATTGTAAACTTGTTTTCGGTGATTTTACTTTTGTTTTGGTGTTTCGTGCATGTATTTTGTGTTTCTTCAAAAATACTTTCTTCTTTCCCACTTCTACTCCTCTTCTTCAATGGTTATATGATGGCTTTGATTTTAGGGTTTTAGGAACTAGCAGTCATCTTTTGTGATTTTGTTCCTCTCTTCTGCGCTTCATATATTTTTATTGTCGCGTTTGTTGGTTTTGTGCTGTGTTGCATTAGTGTGTTTTAATTTAGTTCTGTTTCTCCACTTTCATTTCATGTTCTTGATTGAGATTTCAATTCCAAACTCTGTTAACGATTTTCCAATCAACATTGTTTGTGTTAATATCTAAGAGAAACAAAATCAATGGCCTTACATAAACAATCTCTTCATTTATGTGAACACTTCAACATATTTCTCTAATATCAATAACTTTTCGTTTATTATTATCATTATTTTTTTTTCATGTACTTTGTTCTCTTTAGCACATTTGACATACAAGCCTAGCTTAGAAATGGAAAAGAAATACATTAATTTAAGTTGAATATGAAAATTGACACCGACAATTTCTTATATTTTACTTCCCTCTTTCATACAAGACTATGGTTTGATGGGTATATTCTTTGTATTACTATTGTTATTATTAATATACTTTATTCACTGAAGTCAATTTATCTCACCTAGCTAATATTTTTTAACTATTTTTTTTTCATTTTCACAAAGGTTGCAAGAAATATTGATCTTGTTTATGGAGGAGGGAGTGTTGGTTTGATGGGCTTGATTTCCCAGGCTGTTTATGATGGTGGGCGCCATGTCATTGGGTATGAAATAATATAAAATCACATTTCTCATTTTCTACAACTATATGTTGGTTTCCTTCAAAATTATTTAAATAAACAAACAAATAGATCAATGGATAACTAAATTTAAGTAAGATTCTATGTTTATTTAATTTGATTACTTATTATAGTTTTTAATTAATTGTCATGTTATTTTCTGCAGAGTTATTCCCAAGACACTGATGCCTAGGGAGGTATGTTTTCATTTTTCTCTTACTGCAATGCTTTAAGCCTCTTCATTATTGTAACAAAATAATAAATAAAAAGGACTAAAATGCAAGTGAAAGAGAGAAAAGTACATCCTTATCTACTCCATCTTCTTTCTCTCAAATGGGATTTTTTTTTTCTTTTTGTTTTAGGTTTCTCGTGTTCTTGTAGCTACTTTTACACGAATCTCTACCTCACCTTTGTTATCTTCAAGTATCGATTTCACACTTGTCTCTATTTAGATCCATGCATATGTAGTTTCTAGGTGGGACGATTTCTTTGATTGGTTTTGAAATTATCTTGTGTTCACAATTTTCATTTTTTTTATTTTTAAATTTTCTGATGAACAACTTGATCGCCATCAATCCAGCCAGCCATCTGGGTCTTCACCATTTTGTCATTATCGTATAGTTTTACATACCACAAAATAAGATTCCTATGATATGTCCCAATTTTTTCAGGTTTCTTTAGTGTCTTTTTGTTCTTTTTTCTAGATAAAATGCCATAATATCATTTATATAATTACATGTTTTGCGTATTTAGTTTGCCTTCTCTTTCTTTGCCAGTGTTGATCTGATTGAGCCCACCCTCTCTGCTAACTCATCATTGCCTTTCCGTAGAAAATTCTCTCTCTAACTCTCTCTCTCTCTCTCTTTCTCGAAAGTTTAATTTGGTGTCTCTTCTCTCTGTATGTATGTATTTGTATTCATTTTGAGTTCAACATTTTGCAGATTACTGGAGAAACAGTAGGGGAACTGAAGCCAGTAGCAGATATGCACCAGAGAAAAGCAGAAATGGCCAAACAATCGGAGGCTTTCATTGCCCTGCCTGGTTGGTATTTTATCACCTTGCTAATGCTAAAATTCATGCTTAACCACATATGCAGGTTATGCCATACATGCCCTTCATTTTTTCGCCCGAAATTATGAAAATAGTATTTCGTAAATGTATCGAAGGTTTTGTTGAATAGTGTATAATAATTTAAGCGAATCATTTTTCTTAAATGATCACCCGTATTTAACTATGGAGGTAAGGAATTATTTAAGTTCAGCTCATTCTTTAATTTAAAAATTTATACGGCAAATATTCTTTTAACTTAAAGACAAAGACATGACAGATACAAAAAGCAAAATTCATTTGGGTAATAAAAAAAAATACTTATTACTAAAATTATATTGTTTTATGGCATGTTTGAAAATAAAAATTTAAAAATTATCTGTTAATATTAATATTTAATAGAATTTATTTATTTTTTAAAAATTAATATTTAGCTTCCGGTCCACAACTCATACGAAACTACATTACTAAATATATTCTAACGTGACATGATAAAAGATTTTTAAAAAAATAAAATATTTAGTTTTGTTGGAAAACTGTTATTTCTGCGTATATTAATGAAAGTTGGTAGGAAACTGCAATGTTATCCTTCATTCCAGAGTAGACAAAATGAAATCAACTACTTCCAGCTTGAACCCAGCAGTGACAAACAAAAGCCTCTGATATAAATGAAAATTAGGCTTTTGCTAAGCTTTAACTTCTGTGGTGAAGATTTATTTAAACTCTGGTCTGGTAGTCGTCCTTTACCAAGTACACGTATGATTGCACCATGCTTCCCCTAATCTAGAATACGAAAGAAAAAGTTCCCCAACTTGCCATTTATAAGCCTGCAATCAGATCCATTTTAGAAAAGCAACTACTTTCAAGGAATTTGAACAAAGTTGGGCTTTAGGAATTGGAACAACAATCCAAAACGACTTTGCTCTATTTGGCAATGTGGGGCATGTAACAGACCGTTTCCCAAACTCCAATTGCAAAACTTCCCAGGCTCTTATCCCTCTGGTTTCTTTAGTGGGCATATAATGGATCTGGCCTTGAAAGGTTATGGGCCTATGTAATTACTGCAAGTGAGCGAAGTTACTCATTCTCAATCAATCTTTTTATAGACCATTTCCCTTGACCACGCAATAAAACCAATGTACATAGACACAAATTCTTATCTGAAAACTTGAATTATTCACTAATAGTATTTGATTAAAACTTGAATGGGATGTGTGTGAAGGTGGTTATGGCACTCTTGAAGAGCTACTGGAAGTGATAACCTGGGCTCAACTTGGCATCCACGATAAGCCGGTAAAGCCAATACCAGACTCAGTGCTTTCAATAAAATGAACTGAACTACTACCAAAATCAAGAATTTAGTTAAATTATGTCAAAATCAAAAAAAAAAATCTTTAAATGATTTTGCAGGTGGGATTGCTGAATGTTGATGGATATTACAACTCATTGTTGTCATTCATTGACAAAGCGGTGGAGGAAGGATTCATTAGTCCCAATGCTCGACATATCATAGTATCTGCTCCTAATGCAAAAGAATTAATGAAGAAAATGGAGGTAAAACAAATAAGAATTAAATTTATCTCAATTTTTATAGTCCAATAATTAATATTGAAGAATATATTCTTTTTCATCAAGTAATAATGATCTTCATTGTTGTTGACATTTTTTTGTGCTCAGGATTATTTTCCTCGCCACGAGAGAGTTGCTTCAAAGCTAAGTTGGGAGATTGAACAATTAGGCCAGACCCCAAAATGTGATATCTCACGGTGATCATCAGGAAGAGACTGAAATGAAGAATATGAACAAGACAAAATTGAACTGAACTAATTTAGTTTAGATAACCAAGGCTTTTCCTGAAATGGGAATTTTTCTTTTTTGAACTTTGCCCTTTTCTCAGTGTAAACTACAAAAAGTTGACCTCAGAATTTCGAGCATGATTTTTCTTTCAAGCGGAATTCTATCTCTTATGCTCTGTTTGGATGCCAAGAAACAGATGAAAAGAGTGGTAGATTCTGCAAAAACTTTAATTCTGCTGTAATGAGTTGCTAAATTGTATGCTTACAGCATTATCTTCTTTAGCACAAAATGGTTATGAGCACATTATAACAAATGAACAATACTGCAATTTTCACTAACGCTGGTGTGTTTTAATGGGATTTAAAACAAGTACCAACTCAGCTCGTACGCTAAACGGCTAAATGCTAAACCCACAATTACAAACAAGGCTTATGTGGAGAATATTAACCGCGTCCCTGAAATCAACAGAAGCCCATATGCTCATTCATTAAGGTTGCAATTATGCGTTATAAAATGAATATGATTTATCAGGAACATTAATAAACAATATATGAATATTGTTGTCCAAATAAAATACTTGCTGTAAACTTTGTTATTTCTTATTGATATTAGTATAAATTTATGTTGAGACTCAATGATCACAACTCCAAGAGACCAGCACCACAGTCTGTTTCCTTTCACCTGCAAACAACAGAATTCCACTTCCTACACACACAGCCTGCTTTAAACTTTGAAAGCACAAGTCAATTAACACTCAAGAAAAGTATTAAAGAAGAATCAAGAAGATGATTCAGAGCAGAAGTATATCAGAAGAAAACAATTCTTTATTCATCAAGGTTTCCGAGAATATACATTGATTACAAGGATATCTCACAGCTGAAATTGACCTCTGCTTTTATAGACACTTATTACTGTCATTCTTGATTCTATCACAGCTATACAACTTTATACAATCCTTTATAGCTGTCAACTAACTAAAGAATTTCCTGCACCAGCTTTTTGATCCAGCTCCAGCTTCTGCCAACTCACCTCACCTGACTATAACTAATTCAGTTTCAAGTTGCTAAGTTGTTTCAGAATCTTCCAGTTAGCTTTAAGTACTTCCTACCAATTTTCTGTACATTTTGAATCATTTTTAACATTCAGTTTATTGCTAGAAAAAAAATTATTCTATTCATATTTATTACTTGAATATAAATTTTTTTAATAGTTCATCTCATCCATCATAATCCAAATTTCAAAAGAAATGTGAATATAGATAATGCTTTCTTGCAGTACCAAATCATTGCTCACATTAATTGAAATAAAAAATTTTATATCCTAATCTTGTAAGTAAACTGAGGATGGTAAATTTCGATGATCCAAAAACAGAAAGGAAGAATGAAAGCCGGGTTTTTTCCATACTTACACGCTCAATAGCTGAACCCAGACGATCAGCTCTCGTTGAAATATTGCAACAACAAAATGACTCGCAATGGTAATAAAGCTCGGGAAACATAAAACTACTTGCTGCTCTCACATCAAATGGGAGGGGGCGTTAGATTATGTATATTATCTCTTGTATTTCTCTTACTAGCTAAGGGTATTTCAATTCTTCAGTTCACCACAATCAATCCAAGATCTCATGATTTGGATCATTGGTATAATTCTGATTATATTTATATGGATAGCTGATTATCCTTAATTCATCCATAGCAGATTACCCTTAATTCAAATGCTGAAAGGGAAAAAGTTAAAAATATTTGGGAATGTTTGTATTTAGTCTTACATCACACAAGTAACTATTAGTAGTCTAAACGTAGAATAGTATCCTATCACAAAACAAACCCGGGCTCGATTCCCCGCGGGTGCAAAGGCCGGTTTTTCTAATTTTTTTTTTTTCAGTAAATTCTTCTTTCCATTCTGTGTAATAAGAAACCAAACTACTAGTTATGTTTTGAAACTGCTTTAAAGAAGCTTTGTGGGCTTAGACGCAATTAGCCTATGTCGGCAAAACTTGAAAAGTACCCCAAAATCATACGGTCTGTGGTGGCAAGTCTTTCCTTGAACAGGATAAGAGAAAAAAGAGATGTCGTGACAGCGCTAACTGAAAAAGTTTCTTGCAGACCATTAAATTATGGATGGATATTTTTTATCTCATGGAAGCAGTTCTTGAAAGCCTGCATTCACTTTTGCTGTCATTACTGATGTATATTGGTTTATAAAATCTGTGCTAAAGGTTCTACCAGTTCTTGGAGTCTTAATTTTCCAAAATGCCTATCAAATAACATGATAACACGTTTTATATCATACAATGCTCATTGCAGATATATACCAGCCGCAAAAATAAACGACAGATACGATTCACTTCATTGCAACGAATCACACGTTCACAGACGAAAGTTATAAATTGATCAACCGTTCTGTGTGCCTACAATAACCAATCACAGAAGCTAGCACAAGGAACTATGAAGTATGATAAAAGAGTTAAACAGCTCATGACAACCCAGTACTTACCTCAGAACATTCAAAACATTTCAGAACTTATCTACAGTCACTCCATCCCTTAGTACCTCGTAAGCCTCCCTACTTCTGCTTTTCCTTACCCCAACCGTGAAATGGAGCTTCGGTCCTTCGGAGGTGATGGTGGTCACTTTCACCCAGATCATAACCCTTGTCTTAATACCTTCTATATCTACAAACTTTCCTTTCTCCAGATAGCCAGTGACAGTGGTAGAAAAACGTAAGACAGACGAGTCCCTGTAACCCACTTCACAGATTGATGGAATGAAAACGGTAAGCTTTTGCGTCTCTTCACTGAACTCATAATTGGTGGCATCCCGAGGAAAGATTCCCACAGGCAGGTCATATTCCTTTATCAGCTCTGGTAGTGGCTTTTGCATTTTTCCTGCAGAAACAATAATACACCATCAAAATTAATTTCCAATAACATCAAATGGACAAAAGGGTCAACCTCTGAGAATCCGTAAACAGGGAATGGCGGATTTAATAGATCCTGTTAAAATAACAATTTCAAATAGAGGGTAGTGATTGAGAATATCATATTTGAATTAATATAAAATAGTATGCCTACACAAGAAAATCAAATAACAGATCATCCGGCTCTGATATGCTTGAATCTTATTTTTTCCCTTTTTGCTCTTCTTTTGCTAAAGCTGGAAGATGTGTTATTCCAGAAACTCCAGGGATGACTCTCCAGTTACTTGCGCAACAAATATCTTCCAGACTCAAGCCAGTTAAAGCCACAAGATGGAAAAAACACATCTTTGGCCTGCTTCCAGAATATAATATTTCATTCTAGCCATTGAAGTTATTTCCTCTTAAAATCTTCAAGTATGGACTATGGAATATAATTCATAGAAGAAATTCAATGGCACAAGTGCAATTGATAGAACAAAATCAACGAAATACATCACCCGCTACACAACTGCAACATCACTCGTATTTCTTCACAACCTGCCACTTCATATGTTAGGATTGATGTTCACTGCAACAGCAAAGAAACAATCAATAGGATAACTAGATCTAAGAATTAGAGATAACCTTTGATTTTATTAACCAGCCACTTGGTTCCTCCTCCAATACTGCTCCCTAGTGACTGATTATAGAGAAGAAACTATCAGTATAAAAAACGTGTTAATTACTCAAGCAACATCAACCAACCACCAAAGACAGACAATATTTGAAAATGCCCATATACAGGGATGCATTGTTGTCACAACTTATATGATAAACTATCAGTTTAGAGTGCTTCCCTGGAAACCAAAATGAGAATCCACATTTATTTAAAAGTTAAACACGACCATACAATCTTTCCTAACATTTACAATAATTCCAAACTCAACACAATCATTCCACTTTTAAAATTTCACAAGATGAAGTTTTGCATCTTGAAACTACCATTTCTACTCAAGACTTCCCCTTCCAGTATTTATTAAGTACAAATAATAATTTCTACTATCCACTATCCATCACTAATATATAAAACTTAAAACAAATTGACAAAAATGTCAGGCGATGTAAGAAATTCTCCAGAGAAATCTAGACTAAAATTATGGAACACGACTTACTTATAAATCATAAAAGAAAAGACAATTTGGAAAATAACATAAAATTGCTGCAGCATGCTTATAGGGCATAGACATCCGTCTATTTCTGTGTTTTTTCTTGTTTGCTCGTCTACAAAACAAATTCAATCTTACACAACAACGGCCAAAGTTTCAGATTCCAGAGAGACATACTGAACTAGGTCGCATTGCAAAAGCAGAGATGGGACTAATTCGAAACAAAAAAAACATAATGTAATTCACACTGCAATTAAATTATCTAATGTAACCTTTCACAACGCTTTTATGAACATTACAACTCATAATGCATCTAACAAACCGTTTCCCAACACAAAATCAAAATAAATTTCTAATTAAATCCACAAAGTAAGCAAATTAATTAATATCTTAATTAATACCCACGTTCAAATTTCAACAATCAATTTCCACAACACCCTAAATCCAAATCACCAATTCAGAATAAAGAAAGCAACTTTATGACCAGATCAACATGAGAAATCAAAGTAGACAGAAAATTATAACGGAAGAATTAAACTTTGAGGAAAAAACGAAGCGTACGTTGATATCATCACCGACTGAACTGAGCTCCTTGTTGGCTCTCTTGCCTATCCAATACTTACCCACTTTGTTCAAAATCTGATCCATCGCAAAAACTCTTTCTCTCTCTCTTCTCCCTTCCGAGATGAAGACGAAATTTCCGGAAGATGAATGAAAGAAGCGGGGAGCGACGGAGAGAGAATCAATAATTTGCTCGATTCTTCTATGAGAATTTTCAGAAATTACGAACCTGTAATTTTTGACTGTTATTTAGTAAATATATTGTGTACTTACTTGGACCAGTCCAACCAATAAGAGAATGCCATGTCAATTATTTTACCCAAAGACGAATATTAAGAAACTTTTGCCTATTTACTTTTTCGGGTCATTCCCGTATAATTCATCTTCAAGCAACTGTGACTTAGTGAGCCACAGTTCATTTCTTGATTGAAGCTTGATTAATGATCAACGAGTTGATGTTAATTTTGATTCACACGTAAATTTTTCATTGTCAGTGATAGCGAGTAAATTAGAATTTTTAAATCCAAATGTCCTAATTTTCTTTCAAAATTCACATTTAAAAAAAAAAAATTACAGTCAAAAATTCTTAAATCTATTGGATTCCAGATACCAAAAAAAAATACTAAATTCTAAACACTTCAACAAAAAAAAATATTTTGAAACGAACTTCGAATTTAAAATACGAAATTGGCACATACCATCTCCATCTATATATTTTTGAAACTTGTTAACATTAAGAATTGATACAAGATAAAAAAACTGTAAATTCTATTAAATGTAATTATTTTTTATATAAAAATATACCAAAAATATTCACCTTAAAAGTTGTTAGTTCCAATTTTAACAAAAAAAATAATAACATTGAAAATTAGTAAATAATTTTTTTTAATATAATTTTATATTTTTATCAATTAATACCAATATTTTAGATTAATTTTTAATATTATTATAATAGTTATTTAATACAAATGATATAGCATTGTTAAATAATTGTTATTTTATTTAATTTTATCCTTAAAAAATAAAATAGTTATCTTTGTCCATTTAATTTAAAATATAACATATTTTAAGAAAAATAGTCGAAACAATTTCTTACTTGAAAATTTTTAAAAATTATTCTCTATTTAATTTGGATAATAACATATTTTAAGAATATTTTTAACTGGAATTAAAATCCATTAAATAAAATTAAGAAATAGAAATTGGGACAAAGAATTTAGTTATGGATATGGATTGGAATTTTGCATTTCTTTATAATGGTATAAAATCAAAAGCACGGGAATGATTGCGTCCAATCGAAAGATAAATGGACTTCCACAACAAAATGCGTAAGTTTTTTCAAAAATTGATATAAAAGAACTTTTATCCCTTTTTTTTTTATACAACAATTAAATAAATGAGATGTCATTTTGAAACAAAATTTATCGAAATTCTAATTTATTTCAAATTTAATAATTTTAAATTTTTTACTAAAACTTGTATGCATTTATTTCATTAGTAACTAATTGATTACTAATTAGTCGTCAATTTAATTAATTGGTGAGCTGGCTAATCAATCAAATTGATGTTAGTTAATTAATTCATTATAAGCTAGTGAAGTGAATGTGTTGTGTGCAGGTTTCTCTCCCAAACTTGATGATTTTATTTCTAGCATTCTCTAAATCGATGAACTGAATATCCGTTCCTCTCCTCAAAAGGGCAGGCTCAGTGATTTGCCCATACAAAACAATCAAGGAATCATCAATAAACTAGAAACAAAAATGAAGTAGGTTTGGGTTCAGAGTTTTGGGTCAATATAGATTCATGACCATGTACACTTATTTACATGGCTCCATCACAATATTCGAAGGCATGGATTCTACATACATATATAGGATTTCCAGTGCATAAAAGAGAGAATTAATGATACATTTTCCATAGAAAATTATTTTTTAAAAAAAAGGTATCGGGTTCACTGCCATGCAATGCACATAGAGTTAGCAGCTCAGCCTCGATTGTCTACAGACTACGTGGTTCATAGAGAAAACAAAACAAAATGTGATGTAATGGTTTACATTTTGCTGCTAGTTTCAATGTATTTATTGTTCTCTTCTCATATCACATGTATATTATTATTTATATATCATCACATAAAAAACTTAACCACCAATTATATATTTATATTGGTTTATATAAAGTTCTATTAAAAAAAAAACGATTTTATACAATAATCTTTCATTTATTTGTAGTTTATTTATAGTTTATATATATAATGAAAATGAAATATGACCAATTATCACCATACAAAAATATAAAAACATTAGATTCATTTTAGAATCTCATTCTTCCATAAAAATTACAATCGCCACATAAAAATAAACAATAATGTTAAAAATATAAATTTTTTTAATATAAAATACGGAATAAAAACTATTGTAATAGTTAAATTAATATTTTAAATATAATTATTTAAACTCCTTACTTTCAAGCTTAAAAGTTGTTCAATATAGTATTAAAGTAAATTAAATTTCAAAATATTAAAACTAAAAAATAATTGTTTAAATTCGCATGATAAAACTCATCAATAAAATCTTACTTACATAAGAAAATAATATTAGTAATTATATGATTCATTTATTTATTTATATTAATTAAAATAATTTTATATTTTTATTTATCTAATATCATTATATTATATTTTATAATTTGAATGAACTATTTGTATCCATAATATTGTTAGAAAATAAAAAATTAAAAAAAAATAATAATCAATTTACTTGTCCATACAAATCAATGCAACAATCGAGAGATACTTCCATAGTTTGGTCAAGAAAAATATTTGAATTAGCAATATTCTAGTCTAATTAATCTTTATTAAACAGGCATTGAACCTGTCTAATTAGATAATTAAACACAATTGTCCTATGCTTGACTAAATGTCAAGTTGAAGAAGCAGGTAATACTCCAAGATTTTTCTATTTTGCTTTTGCAATTAGAGAATAAGAAAAGAAAACAATCTACAAGAGTAAAACAAGTCAATTAATTAAATGAATGAAAGTCCAATTTTAAAAATAAAAAACACCCAGTTGCAAGTTCCATAGGTCGATCGTATCATTTGCATAACTGGTGGATGACGATTGATCGATCAAATACTATTGTTTTAACGTCTGAATAATCAAAATTATATATATATAATGGGTCAGCTCCCAACTGCAAACTGAATAGTTACCTGAGAATCATGTGCCAAACCCTCCAAGTTGGTGTTGTTGTTTCCTAGTAGCTACCAAATCAAAATTAAAACAAGTCCAAATTTTGGCTCTTGACTCGGCTCTTGACTGGGTTAAACCCCGAAGACAGAAGGAAAAGGAAAGAAAAGAATCACGTTAAAGCAGCCATGCCGTGGCAATAAAGGAATGGGATCCAATTGCAACTCACTTTCTAGGGATTATAATTTAGGGCATTTACGTTGTAAAAATTCATTAATAAATCATGATAAACTATAATATACAGACCCAATAAATGGTGTAATTTTACTCTCTCTTTATACGATCCGAATTTCTTAAGTTTTCGGCATCTTAAAATGTCGGTAAAAAAAATTTGAAGGAAAATGGAAGAGAAAAACGCAGTAGCTAATTAATTAATTAATTAAATAAATAATTACAAAGAAAATATAATATAAAAAAAGGCATTGAGTCGGTTTTTTTTTTTTTACTATTATGGATTAAATAATTTGAATTATCTATGTTTTCAGACTTTAGCCTGTGCCTGGCTCGGTATTTGATTTTGAATGCTTATCTTATCCTTCCTCTTACGACTGTCTTAACAAGTTGATGATCCATTGGTTGCTTCCATGCTTTGCTTGCCGAGACTTTTTGACTCAAGTTTTTCTCATGGACATTACAGTTTTCCCAAGTTGTCTCTTCCTTTTAAACACATTTGTTGAATGAAAAGACCTAAAAACCCTCGAATGGGTTTAAAATTCAAACAGAGAATAATTGCAACACCCTATTCCTAAAATGAACATGGGGATTTATATAAATTGATATATTATTATTTGATAAATATTTAATAAGTTTTGTAAATAAGTATTTTTAGAATACTTATTAAAATTTTTATATTTAATAATTATAATTTTAATGTACTAAAATTCATAAAAATCAATATGTAATTATTATATTAAATATTAAAAATTATTATAAATAATAAATATAAAAATTTTAATAAATATCCACACTCATTAACAAAATTATTATTTAATTTATTAATTGTTTATCATCATCCTTGGTTAGTGATAGTGATGATCTACTTCATAATGTTTGTGAATTATAAAAGTAAATATTTTGTTATTGTATAGTAGGTTTCAAAAATTCAAGTTAGAAGTTGAAAATTTTAGTTGTCATTAATGTCAAAAATGGACCACTAAAAAAGTAATAATAATTTAGAAGCTTTACTAATAATTACAGCTCAATAAATTTGATATTCAATATTCATATTACACCTACCATTGCCAAATTGAATCAATAATTGGTCATGCCTACTTAATCTCAAATTCAAACCTAGAGCCCTATTAATGAACAATTATTTACGAGATTAAATGACCCAATCAAGAAATGTAAATTAATATTAGGAATGATTCAAAGTTAAGGGTTAGGATAGTCATTTTACATATACCAACAAGCCCTATTTTAATGTTCACACATGAAACTCTCATTAAACTCTCCTTCTTCCTTTACAAAAGCCAACCTGCCCATCTCATTACATAACTCCCATGGATTCTTCTGTAATAGTTGTAAAGTGACTAAGACCCCAACTTCATGTCTTCTCCCTCACAAAACAAAAAACAAGAAACAAGAATATTTATAGAAACACACCGAAAACAAGAAATACACAGAAACCCTACAAACACATAAGCCAGACTGATTCCAAATCTCCATTAAAATGCCTGTAAATCCTCCGAAATCATCCCTTTTACTGCACAGAATCAACAACACACCAACCACCGCAGCTCCAAATATGACGGCGGCAACGAACTTGCTTTGCCAGAATGAGTTACAAAAGCGCTTCCCTTTAACATGCGCCACTCCGGTTCCAGAAAGCGTCGCGCGCTACCACACGCACGTTGTGGGATCCAACCAGTGCTGCTCATCGGTAGTCCAACAGATCGCGGCTCCGGTAGCTACGGTTTGGTCAGTTGTTCGACGGTTTGATAATCCCCAGGCTTACAAACACTTCCTCAAGAGCTGCCACGTTATTAACGGTGACGGAGATGTGGGCACTTTGCGAGAGGTACACGTCATCTCCGGACTCCCTGCGGCGAACAGCACCGAGCGTCTCGAGATCTTAGACGATGAGCGTCATGTTATTAGCTTCAGCGTCGTTGGCGGTGACCACAGACTCGCAAATTACAAGTCGGTGACAACACTCCATCCGTCACCCGCAGGTAACGGCACTGTGGTAGTGGAGTCTTACATCGTCGATGTACCACCGGGCAACACGAAAGAGGACACCTGCGTGTTTGTCGACACCATCGTCCGTTGCAACCTCCAATCGCTCGCTCAGACCGCCGAAAATTTAGCCAGACGGAGCAACATCCACAGCAACAGGTCATCTTCTTGAGTGAATAGTTATTCATATTACAGCATGTGTTTGGTAATACGACGTCATTTTTGTAATTATCCGATGTGGGTTTGCCAAATGAGACATCGTCACCGCCGTTTCCTCTTCCTGCTTTTTAATTTACTACCATTTTTCCCTGGTTTCTGGGTTTCTTTTTTTATTATGTTATTGTTAATCCTCTGTAAAATATATATTTATTAATAAATAAAAATGACATACAGCATTGCCATAAAAAATGGAAATTTTCCAATTTCTTAACCTTCCACTATCTTCTTGTTGTCATTACTGCCGACGATCTGCAATTTAATAATCCAATTTTGCATTAAATAAGAAGAAATATCCGAATAGGATGATTGCAAGATGTTTGAGTGACAGTGAAGCAGATGGGTTTAACAGAGATGATCTTACGGCAATACAGAGATTAAGCGTTGTAATTGGACGAACGGATTTCCACCGTTATGTGTTCTTTTATTTCATAAAGCGAGTATGGCATGTGAAACGGGACCGTCTCTGATAGTCCAGAAATTAAGGCGGCTGTTAGCTTTTGAACAATGCGGTCACGTTTATTAACAACTAAAATTGAAGTTCAATTTTTTTAAAATGAAAATGAAAGCCATTAACCTAAAAAACAAATTGTTACGTACAACAGACAAACCCAATTTGCAGGACCACAAACTATTTTCCATGGACATGGTGTGTGGATGTATATATTTTACATTGTTTCACCAAAAGTTCTACGAATGAGAAGATGTATTGGAATATTACAAGTTGTATATTTATTTATATTGGTACATTAATGCTTCGATTAATACAAATGTTTCATCTTAAGCTTAGTTCATCAATCCATAAAATGGTTCGCACGTAGGGAGACAACCTGGGTTTAAGTTTTCTGTATATTTCAGCATTGCACTCGGGCGTGCAGTTTACATTGCTTTCTTTTTTACGGTGACTTCACAACATATATGTATATACAGTTATAAAATTTAGAAAATTAAAAAAAAAAAAAAATGAGAGTCGAAAATTATTGATAGAGTTGATCGGACAATTTGAAGAATTTAAAATTTTCCTAATTTGTAATCGAGGTCTACATCCCCATGTTGCATTAAAATAATAGGAAACAAAGGATTCGAAGAGAGAGGAATGAATAAACAATAATAGATAATGAGTAGTCTGTGCTTTGTTTTTGCAAGTTGGAGTTGGCAACTGGTTATCTAGCTGTTAAATAAATCAACTAAAGCCCGCTATCTATGGCCAAGGTAATTAAAGGAGTACAAGTGGGCAATTGTTTTTATCCTTTTTCTTCTTTTTTTTATTTGTTGTTCATAAAGAATTGCAAGTTGCAGAGAGAGAGAGAGAAAGAGAGAGAACAAGACAGTTTGCAAGTTGTGTTGCAAGTTGGTTATTTTTTTAATGATCCCGTGGTCTGTTTACTTTTGAATGCTTTCACGCCACCCATTCTCTTTCGACTCTTCTCTCTTCATGATTCCATGCTTCATAACAGGTCATTTTCTTTTCTTTTTTTTTTAAGAACAAATCATTTTAATTCAAATTGACAACAAGATTCTCTCTCGATCTCGAAAACACTACCAGAAGGTAGAAACTCTCATTACATAAATTGTACTCCTTTTTTTTTAATTTTATTATTGCATGATTAATTCATTTTTAAAGTAAATATATACATTATGTATATTTATTAAAAAGTTTAATAGATAATGTGATTAAACCGTTTTCTAACACAAATACAATGTTCTTATTTGGTCTAATTCCACACCCACTTGTTTTGTTTGTATTATTGTTCGACAAAAGCAAACAACGTGGTAATCTTCATACCTGATCTGTAGTAAAGAAAATATGTTATGTTATGGTTGTCGCTTTATGAAGATTTTCTCTGCAACGAAATTATTTGTGTGCTTGACAAATTGGATTTATGGATTCAATTTGTATAGATCGATAGAATTTAACCTTTTTCCATGCATGCAGAATGCAAATCAGTTAAAACCATTTTTCTTCCTCTCGACGTTTTCTTCTTCAATTGGCCAGATAAGATTGCTGAGTACAGAATTTGTACTAACTTCGCTTTGAATCTATGGCAAGAAGTTGAACAGACTATAATGGCAAAGGCCAAAGGATAAGATTACAAGTACAGTTCACGATAGATGCAATAATTACATTATTCAGTCAATTATATATACTGAGGCTAGATAGCATTTTATTTAAAATAATTATGACAAAAGAATGTAAAAGTTTATTCCTAATTTCCCTTTATGTTAAGATATTTGAATTTTGGACACGGTTAGGTGCATTCAATTATGCTTATAATTATTGTAATTTTAAGGGTTTTGTTATATTTTTATAAGTCAAATATATATATTAAAAATTATAATAATACAAAGAGTTAAAAATAATTTATGAATAGATAATACAATTGAACGCTACCCTTGAATTTTTTTGGTGTGGTACATAAGTGATAGTAAATATTTAAAAAATGGTTAAATGGCAGCTCGCCCAAGAATCTGGGTCTCCTTTGGAAACAAGATAAAGAAAGGATCTATAGAGACAAGGATTTAAAGAAGGATAGCAACCCCAAGGAAATAGAAGCCTCTAATATTTTGACTATGTTCATGCATTAATTATAGAGATTTTAGTCCAATTTTTTTAAAGGTTCCGTGGAATTATTTTACAAGGTTCAAACCATCGAAGGTTCGATGGAATTATAATCAGCCTACTTTGTGTGTGGATGTTAGTCAGCTTACCAATAATATAAGAAGCATGGAATTTAAATTTTATTTACATAACGTTAAGAAGAAATTTAGATTATCTTATTATAGTATTTTTAAAAAAAATTATAACAAGACTGTTTTAATTAATTTTTAAAATAGTTAGTAATTTTTTCTAAAATTTTAAAACATGATCATAAATCTTTGTTACCATTTGATCACTCGATAAGATCAATAAAATTATACATAAGAGGGGTCTTTTTTTTTTATAATGGAAACAATATTTGATAAAAATGATTCCTCTAAGTTATATATTATACCACTATTTAATTACATAACACTGTGTTGTCACATTTAAAATAGAAAAATTTTGAATGCTCGAGTGTTAATGCATTCTTATTCCACTAAAATCTTGTCATATTACATTTATCATCTTATGATCGATTGAAGTACACAAATTGCACCAGGAATACTATCTAAAACGATCTCTCAAATCTAATATGCATTCAAATTTAATTTTAAAAATGCTTATAAAATAAAATATACAAATCTGATAATGTAACAAAATTGATCTTGCCTAAATATTTTTGAGCATGAGCATGTATAGAATAACACTAGTGATCCGTTGTTATTACTAAGTAAACCATTGGGTTCTAGAAGAAAAAGAAAAAAGGTCGGATTGTTGGGGTAACCTATAGAGAGAGAGAGTATATGATCAAACCAGTTCATAGGACAAGATGGTCAATGAAAATGAAGAATCATTAATTAAATTGGACATGGTTAAAACAAAAGGATGAATCTCATTGGCTAGGAATTCTTTGGCCCTTCATTCAATAAGGCTATTGATCACAATTTACACTTCCATACATAAATTATGGTAGGATGTCAAGATCTAAACTTTAATTTACAAACTCACTCAGCCAACTTGTTAGTATTTAATCAATTGATTCTTCAAGATTGTCTAAAAGATTAATGAACCAATAAAAGAAGAGAAAAGAACAAGAAAAGACAGAGACAGGCACGATTAGTTATCTGCCAAAGTTGGTCATATGGATGACTCTCTAGTAGCTAGCTATGGGCCACATGAATCTCATGCCCTTCTATTTGTACGAAAGAGAGGAAGGGAGAATTAATATATCACTTCGAGAAATAATGCTTAATTGGTATTTTTCATTTATCAATTAAAAGTTGTAAATATATAGTCACCTGGTTTGTGCACTTAGGTAGCTTTTTTTTAATTGAATATTTGAAAATTTTGAATTCTAAATAAATTTGAATGTCTTATCTGAATCATCTATTTGTTTTTGTTTGTAAAATTTAAATATAAATATTAAATTATTTATTTTATTTAAATAAAAAGGATTGAAAACTAATATTTTTATCTTTATATTCTTATAATTTTATATGTTAAATAAATAATAAAATCTTTAATTTTATTATAATTGTTTATATTATATAAAAATAAATATATATTTTTTAATTTATAAAATAGCTTAATAGATCTAAATTAAAATAAAATAAATAGTAAATAATAATTATTATATAAACTTAAATTTCTGAATTGAAATAATAACACAAAATTTTATTTATTGAATTTGAACAATTTAACAGTGTATAGATTTACTGAGTTACCAATTTTAAAAACTACTTCTTACATTTAGATTTTTACCCTTTAATTTGTGCAATTTAATTAATAAAAATTTCTATATAAATTTAAATCAAGTTTTGAAGTCAAGGGATTCGCATATAATACCACTATGCATGGACTTCTAATTGGCAAATCTTTAAAATATAAAACTAATAATACAAAGAAATGATATACGTTTATATGTAAATAAATTTTTAAGTGTAGCAGACCACCATATAATAAGATGGTAGGCTCCTTTATTAGGGTTTGAATCCGGCATAGACTCTTTCTCTTTGTTTTATTCTTGGGTAGAGTGAAATTTGGCATGCGAAAGTGTGTATATATATAATTTTGGTGCATTTTGGATTAGATTGCACATATTCAGAGTTCTTTTCTGTTTTCTACGGGATGCATTAAGTTAGTGAAGATTTTCTCGAATTTATATTTTAAAAGATATCAATACTCATAAGATATATATAGATAGATAGATAACGAGCTATTGGTACATACTTTAGATATTATAATTAATTTGACAAGTCATGTCTCCAAAAGCCTGTAACACATTAACGAGAAATATCTCAATAATCTGGATAAGATTGGTTCGCAGAGAAAGAGAGAGGTTTGAAGCTATATCACTAGGGGCACCTTAACGACAACGTACTTGGATGTGGAGATATCAACAAACCCTAACCTAATTTTCATAACCGATACGTATTGAAAAATCTTACATTAAATACACAGCAGCAGCTAATTTTGATATCTTGTTCATTTGGTCAATCCAATATTAAGATTCTGTAAATAGATATCTTAATATACTGGGTATCTACGAGTATTTCGGGTCTTGCTTGCAGCTAACTTTATTCAATATCATTTTGAAGATAAGTTCAAAGGAATGCAAGAAGATGTTACTTTTGATGCAAATTCACGTAAAACTTTTAACATAAACTTCTATGGATAATATATAAAAATGAAGAAAAAAGTGTTTTGGTAAGCATAACAGCTATTCCAACGACAAACTTCTGCCAATTGCTTTCAGCAAACTACCGAAAGATCATACTTCCACTACTCCTAATCCCTGAAAATGATGACTAACAACCATATGGAGTCTTCATAAAGGAGAAAACACAACGCATCGCAACACAAAACGAAAAGCAAACAGAAAAGTCATTGGATCAATGGCTGCAAAGAAACAGCGGCAAGTAATTTCTGCCACATGGGGAATCAGAAGCAGTTTTCATTCCCTTGTTGCCCTACTCTTTGTAGTTTTATTCATTGCCGCTGTTTATCTGAAGAAAAACAATGGAGTACTACATATCGCAGAAGAGAGTATAAAAATTAAAAGTTTCGGCGGCGACTTTTCGTCGAGGCAGTGTAATTTGTTTTCCGGCAAGTGGGTCTTTGATAACAACTCGTATCCGTTGTACAAAGAGAAGGAATGCACGGTCATGTCGGATCAGTTGGCTTGCGAGAAATTCGGAAGGAAGGATTTGAACTACCAGTATTGGAGATGGCAACCTCACCAATGTGACCTCCCCAGGTCTAGTCTCTATTATTCTTTCGCCCTCGTCACATCCACATTCAATCCTACATATATATTTTATTTAGTCGGTTATTTATTTATTTATTTTCAGGTGTAAACGTTCACACAATACGAATTAGCTACCAAGCTTTGTTTTTTAGAGCTATATAGACAGCATCATTTTACTGAAAACATAACAGCAAATCAATACTATATAACTTAATTTAAACATCACTAATGCTTTAATAGAAATTATATTTATGTCAAGTACAATTACAACAAATTGACGTGATATAGAATTCTAAACAAGTCAATTTTGGTACAACTTTGTACTTTTCAAAAAGAAGCCCAATAGTATTTGAGCCATACTATTCGTTTCAAAATTTCCATTTCAAAATGTATAGTTGTATACCAAATAAGGTGGCATTTATTCATTAGATAATAAAAATATGTAATAAATAATATTAAAAATTATAATTTTTTTTTATAATTCATTTGGGACGCATTTACGTATTTTCAAAGAAAAAATTTGAGATGAGTAGTATTATTAATATGATTTTGTATTTTATAAAAATAATATTATTTTTTTAAGATCAAAATTAAATAATATTGTATTGCTACATGTAAATTTGTATTTTGTAAAGCGTGGACTTCCTTAAATAATTAAAAAGAAGTTTATTGATATGCATAAAAATATAAGTAAAGCGACCATCTAAATTTGAGAATCATCATGGATAAGAGATGTTGATGTGAATGCTAAAGTTTTAAGTTTGTGTGTTTTCAGAGTTTTGAGGTTTGTTGGAATGTGTGTGTTGTGTTTATGTTAATAAGCTAGGTTCAATGCAACAGCGTTACTGGAGAGGCTGAGAAACAAGAGACTTGTGTTTGTTGGAGACTCTTTAAATCGAGGGCAGTGGGTTTCAATGACCTGCCTTGTCGATTCCTCAATTCCTCCAGAGCTTAAATCCATACACTACAAGCACAATGGCTCATTGATCTTATTCAAAGCCAGAGTAAGTGAGTTCAGAATAGGAAATTGCTTTCCTATAGCTAGTAAGATTGCAATTCTATTCTTGGCCCGCATTTGCCCTGTTGATTCTGTTGAAATGTTAACAGCACTTATTAACGAAGTGCTTTAAATTTGAACACTTTAATTATTTGTGGTTTCACTTTTCACAACAACAGCTAATTAATTAACCTTTAATGATTGAATCTTGATGATAAATTTCAAGGAATACAATGCGTCGATTGAATTCTACTGGGCTCCATTGCTGGTGGAATCCAACTCTGATAATCCAGCGTATCACAGATTACCAGATCGGGTTGTTAGAGTTCAGGCAATTGAAAAGCATGCAAGACGTTGGATCGACGCAGACATTCTTGTTTTCAACTCATATCTTTGGTGGAAAAGACCTCAAATGGAAGTCTTGTAAGAACATTTCATTTCAATTCTTGATCTGTTATTACATATATATTAGGATAATTCAATAATTGAATATAATTTAATTTAATTTCTGTTATTGGATTTTTATGATCAGGTGGGGATCGTTTGAAAGGCCAGATGGTATTCAGAAAGCAGTAGAGATACCTCGAGTGTACGAGATGGGATTGAGAACATGGTCAGAATGGTTGGAATTCCATATTAATAGAAACAGGACCCAATTGTTCTTTGTTAGCATGTCACCAATTCATGAAAGGTATAGATTTATTAACCATCTTAATTAAAAAATAAAATATAAAAAAATCAAAATATATGAGTATCACAATATTATCATATCGAGCATTTTGTTAATTAAATTAAATCATATTTTTACTTAAAAGCAACTTTAAACAAAGTATCACAATATGAAAGCCCTAACTACTTGAAAAAAAATTTGAAAATGATTTAAAGTATAATTTTAATTTTAAATTTTTTCTCTTTAGAAAAACACTACTGTAAAATGAAATTGTTAGATGTAAAATATGAGAATATAGTAGGTAAATAGTAATTATTAACCCACCTATGGTTAGTCCCGCTGATAGGGATGAACTCTGAACTGTGTGGTTAGGCGCACGGTCTGGGGTTCGATTCCTGGGATGCACTGCAATTTAAGAGGGGGTCGCAACGATGGGATACTGTGCTAGCCCTTCCCCAAGATTAATCGAGATGCGCGTAAGTTGGTCCGAACACCTGAGTTACAAAAAAAAATAATTATTAACTATTAATAAAAAATAAACATTTATCAAACGCTTAAATTAATTTTTAAAATTTAAGTAAACATAGATTAAAATTGATAATAAATTAAAACCCTGATGTGTGCAACAATTTAATTAAGGTCTGAAGAATGGGGTGGAGCTAGAAATGGAAGCTGCTATGGAGAAACCGAACAAATTAAGCAAGAAGGCTATTGGGGCAATGACACGGACACAACAATGCTGCATATGGTTGAATCTGTGCTTTCTGAACTGAAAACGAGAGGGTTAAATGTACAAATGATAAACATTACACAACTTACAGAGTACAGAAAAGAAGGGCATCCATCAATATACAGAAAGCAATGGGAACCTTTAACAGAAGAACAAATTTCAAACCCTAGCAGTTACGCAGATTGTATTCATTGGTGTCTTCCCGGCGTTCCCGATGTGTGGAATGAGCTTTTATTTGCTTATATTTTTCAACATTAATAGCGAAGTTGGAAAATTATAATTGGGATCACCGAAATTTAACCCTCTAATGAAAGGTTCGACTTTTATTCATTTGTATACAAAATTTCGTCAAGATTTATTAATTACTAATTATAAAACTTCTACTTGTTTAAATCAAAACCTAAATGAGTCTGAAATTACGGTTTTATAAATCATATATACCTCACACACATGCAAAGTTACACAATCAAAAATGGTGATGAAAGAGTTATTTAGCTTATTACATTAAAGATTATAAAAAAATTATTAATCTCATTTATTGAGAATTAAAGACCAGCATCTTTTTTTTTTTTTAAGGGAGTAAAACATCTCACCTTCCCTTTAAACAAGTTAAATTTGATGCCAAAAAGTGGGAGTAACCCCACAACAAAGTACAATAATATTAATCATTATATGGAGACTTACCAATTTAATGAATTCAATTCAACACTTTCCTATATTAATATTTATAAAAAAAATTAATTTTTATTTTCCAATAATTTTGAATGTCACAAATTCATTTTTCATATTTAAAAAAAAAAAATCGAATATTTATGTCCAATTGGTATGTGCCCTTATTCTAAAATAGAGTCAAAGATTAATCCAAGAATGATAAAATACTATCACGAGACAACTTGATTACTAATTAAATGACTTCTATTAAACTATAACATGAAAGTATTTAGTTCAGGTGATATAAATGAAAAGGCAATGAAACATTTTTTATTTATTTAGATTCAAAATCTATAATGATTTTCTTAAGCATCAAATATTTTTATAATTTTAGACAATAATTTATGGGTCAGCTGCATGACTGGTCAAAGATCTACTGAACCTCGTGCAGTCCATCCGGGAATAATCTGCTTGGTCAAAAGTTCCTAATATTCCAGCTGAGGATGATCGTTTTTTTTATTTTTACTGAAAAAATATTTATTTTTAAGCTGGTGCATTAAAGCCTCAGTGTATAATTCTAGCAGCATCAAAATTCTTTCCTTTTTATGGCTCAGGCTCTGCTCTATTAAACTGTGCTGCTACGCTCAAAACTCAAAATGCTCTGTATTCGTGTGTAATGTGTATCGCTTCATTTCACTCCTTTTTGAGTTCCGTAGATACCCTTTTCGGAGCGAATCAAGTAGTAATCAATTACAATGGTGCAGAGATGGAACAGAAAGAAAACCCATTTTCGTTTGCTTGCATTTCTGTTGCTTTTGTTCATAGTGTGTTCGATTTTTTACAATGAACGTAGCATTCAACAAATCCATGATGACGTAGATCATGCTCATCATGATCTACGTTCTGGCTTACCTCAGCTCTAAAAAAGGTATGCTCGGCATTTGGTGCAATGGATCTCTTATCTGCAGTAATACTGACTGTAACAAACAGAGCATTGATATCCATCGCCCTCTATTTAGATAATCCCCCACAAACATTAACTTCTTCCTTCTCAATTTCTCCCACATCTCAGTAGCATTGCATCTTTAGAATCATAACATCAAAATAAACAAATGAGCACGTAAATTCCAATATAAGAAACTCCAAAATGTCCAACTTTCTCCATTGTAATGAGTCTCAGCGTCCGTACCTCTTCAAATTACAGTTATGAGATTGCCATCTCCGGCACTGATACCCCAAATCAGACCGTCCGTGCTTGTGACATGCCAATAGGTCTGACATGTACGGACACTAAGATTCACTGTACAATGGGTATGAAGTATTATCAAATATTCGTTTGCCTGAAAACACATCACAGCTCTCCGCGGTCACTCTCCTCCGACCCGATTTGACACTCGGGTTGGCCCACCCGATTTTCCGACCGCTGTAGTTCCTCGAAGCGTCACATTTTTCCCATGGAAGCCTCAGTCATCATTTCTTGGAAAATTGTGTACAAAACAATTGATGCTACTGTGCATCTTAAAAGCTCTCTGATCAAATAGTGACTTCCCAATAATCCTATGTTTGTGATTGGTTTTGAAACATCAAACTTTAAGGCACTGCCTATACAGTTAAGAGTGCTCGGATGTTGCAGTTCATTTCATCCCATTTTAGGTCTTCCTTTCTGACATTTATCCCGTGTTTATGTTCTTAGTATATGAGAAAAGAGATCATATTGCATCTCTAAACGTTTTAGTGGTCATAAAAGTTTGAAGTGATATTATACATTACACCTCTTGGTAGTCACAAAAGGAGAACCGTAAGCTCCTTGGCAAAGCACTTTCTCTCACTTTGATAAAGGATACTCAGATTATGTTTCAAAAATCACTTATTCTGTAACTAATGATCGATAAGTTTCTTGCACACTAGAACATGTGATGCTTCTGTTCTGCTAGTTAATTGTTTGTATTCTCATCATTATCTTGTGTGTGTGTGTGTGTGTGTGTATAAAATAATATGTGTATTCATTACTTGAACATTTGTCCTTATTCAGGAATCGAGAGTGGAAACCAGCAAGTGAAGGAAACTGCTACAGGAAAAATAAATAAATAAATAAGAGAAGAAGAAGAAGAACAACGATAGACCAGGAGGGCTACTAGGGAAGCGGTTCTGACCTGCCTACAATGAGCATGTTGGATAAAGTCCTTAGTAGATTTGAATTCAAAAGTTCTAGTTAACATTACTCAGTATCTAAAAGATGGTCAGTTGGTCACCCTTCCATCTACCGAAAGTTCTGGGAAACATTGAGCCCTAAACAATTGTCAAATCCATCATCTTACTCTGATTGCAGACATTGGTGCTTGCCCTGAGTCCCAGATGTACGGAATGAACTAATATTCCATTTTCTGTAGAAACCAGTGACCATTTTCATTCTCTTTGTGGTTTCACGTAGCAATAAGGAAAGGAAATTCTAGTCAAGGTTAGTGATATTCTGACAGGATTATATAGCAGCATTACTGGCGCCAAATGTTAATGGAAGGTTTCAAGGGTTCTCGTATCTTGGTACAGTTGATAAAGAAATGCGAATAGATTTCATCCACAATTCTTCGGGATAGACTAAAATAACTGTGAATTACTGGTTTTCCATGCAACAATTTGTTTCAAATCTATAAATGAATGTTAGATCTAACCCTATATAGTTTGGTGGAGCAGAGAATTGCGAAGTGAAGATAGATTCAACCAGGATTCAAAACTATATATGTGTATCTAATATCATTTCCTTTTCTCCGTATCCTTTTTTTCCCTCAAATGAGATGGATTGATGGGCATGAGAGTGAGAGAACTAGATTAACACTATCTTGAGAGTCTCCAATTGATGAAAACGTTCTTGCCCCAAATACTCCACTATCTGAAGCCATGTGATTTTTGCAAGTGCAATAATCTTCTTTCCAAATTGATCTTCAATGTCTTCCAGAGATTCAAAGGACTAGCTGCTGATCAAGCTTGGCAATTCTGACCTTAATTTCTGCAAGAAATATTAGAATTAATTACTCTGTACACAGGAAATTTTAGTGCAATAGTAAAAAAAACAGATAATTACAATTCCACCTTCCTGTAAATGGTTCCATCCTATATTCAACATGCCCTCCGGCTTCCTCACACATAGTTTTCAGCTGGTCATTATTATCAGCATATTTTAGAAGCATGTAGTTTCCATTCTCTAGAAGCACTGAAAATATTTTCTTGGTCACGGCTTGCCTTTTTCGCTCCTTTCTGCTTCTTGTTTTCACGCTCTTGCCCACTAGGAAACCGGTACTTGGTCACAACACCGCCATTTTCAGTAGTTTTAGCACTATCCAGGTCCTTTTGCTGATTTTTATACACCCTTGTGGCACTCTCTCCTCCTCATCCAGCATTTTTTTTCCCTTTCCTTCTCTTGCCTTCTCTACACATATTTTTTGTTTCATGACATATAATACAATAGGAAACACAAATAGAGACAAATTTACGGAGTGGACAAATTCCAATCAATCTAACTCAAACAACTTCAAATCAATAATTTAATAAAGATTGGATTAATTTAAAAAATATTTGGATCAATATATAAATTAATATTTTTTAATTTGTTATTTATAATTTATATTTTGAATTTAATTAATTTTAAATCATGAATTCATTGAGTTAAGCTATTTTAATATTCTATATTATAATATTTAATTACTAGCTTATAACCTTTAAAATTAAAAAAAAAAATTATAGTAAAAATATTATTAATTTAATTTCATTATATCTTTCCTTATGATTTTTTTTTTCTGCGAATCCAAATTGCCAAAGACTTACCCCCTATTTTCTAGCTTTGAGCTTAAGACAATCACTATCTTGGGATTTCGGAACATTCTTTGTCATTTGTACCAGTTTACCGTCGTGTGCCCATGTTATCCTCGGAATTACACTTTCTCAGTTCACAACTTAATGTCAGTTTTCTCGGGTAGATTTGATCTAAATTTTGTAAGAAAATGATTACTTTTTAAATTAATTTATAAAAATAATTATGATTTAAAAAAATTAATTAATTAAATTAAAAATATATACTCTAAACAATTTCATCCTTATTTAAAAGTGAGTTTTTTTTTATTTTATTTAAAAATATACTTTTAATTAATAGAAAAAAATTTATTTTCTGACATATAAATATATTATATTTAAAATTATATTTTTAAATAAGACAACAAAAATTCACTTTCAAATAAAAATAAAATTATTCATAATATATAGTTTTGATTTAATTGATTAACCCCTTTAAAAACACTATACTTTTGTAAATCAATTTAAAAAAGCAAATCATTTTCGTTCATTTCCCATTTGTTATTTGCTAGAACTTGAGAGTACAACTGTCAAACGGGTCGGCGGTTCGCGAGGTGGTCCGCAAGTCGGCCCGTTTAACCCGCGGGCTTTAGCGGGTTGGGTTGCAAAAATATTGGCCCGTTTAACTTGCGGGCTTTTTGGCACGGTCCGTTTAG
>JAVXUL010000004.1:1292616-1303322 GCA_035590515.1 Trichilia minutiflora | reverse complement strand
TTTTCCTTCTTGGCTGATCTCTCTCGTATATTTAGACCTTTTGCAGATGCTGTCTCTTTGTTTTGGATCCTCTTACTCAACTCTTTTGAGCTCAGAGCACTTTTCACATCTTCCATTGATAATGTACTTCTACTATACAAAAGAGTATCTACAAAATGCTCATAAGAGGGAGGTAAAGAAGTTAATACCATAAGTGCTTGATCTTCATCATCAATCTTAACATCAACAGTTTCCAGATCAAGTATAAACTTGTTAAATCTATCCAAGTGCTCTTCTAATGATCCCCCTTCATCAAGATAGAAGGTATACATCTTCTTCTTCAGGTAGAGTCTCCTTGCTGTTGACTTAACCATGTATCGATCCTCAAGTTTCTGCTATATACCTTTGGCTGTTGTTTCTTTAGAAATCTCTCTCAAAACTTTGTTTATTAATGACAAAATCAGTGCACTTCAGGCGTTCCTCTGAATGTCATGCTGTTCGAACTCTGAGAGATCCTTTCCCTCAATCTTGACATCATCTTCCAATGCTAAGTCTAATCTTTCATGCTCCAGTAAAGCCCTCATCTTCAATTTTCAAAGATTGAAGTCCCCATCACCTGTGAATTTCTTCATCGAGAACTTTGCTGCCATTGTTGATTCTCTGATTTGTTTATCCTTGAAGGCTCTGATACCACTTGCTGAAACTCCAAGTCAGACGAAATTAGAAACTCCAAGAATCCTGCATTACACTTGCTGTAACTTTCTGCTTCTAGGACTTATACAAATCTACTCGAATTCCAGCAACTCAACAAACAAGTTAAGAAGCCATCGAAACAAGAAAGAAAATCAAGAAAACAAAGATAGAAGAGAGGACGAAGAGATTTCAAGAAGAAGAATGTTATTCCAAGATTCTGTTTTTTCAGAAGGAGTTATACACACTGCCAGGCACATACACGAAGCCTGCATTTTAAAACCAAAAACATTAAAAACCTTTAACAACCCTTCCCATACAAAGACCAGACTACCCTTATTAACAAAGTTTCAAAAACTTTCAAATAAGTCCAGATTTTTTTGCAAACCGACCCATGAAATATTGACTTCACTTTTGAAACACTTCTACATAATTAAATAAAAAAATATTATTCAAATAATAAAACTTTAAAGTTTACAGGAGGTAAATGATAAAATTTGGCTAAACTAATGGTAAAAATTATAAAAAAAAAGTTTGGTCAAGAAGCTACAGTAAAGTTTTTGAACCAAGTAATGAATTTTTAAAAATATTAAGAACTTTGATCTAATACGTCAAATATGCTGATCAAAATAACATTTCTTAAAATGTTGAGAATTAAAACAAAATTACCCCATTTAATTTTTGGTGTTTCTTTATAAATTAAATTAAATTTTTGTTAATTTAAAATATTTAACATTTCTAATGTTATAAATCTCTATATGATCAAGATTTATTAATGACTAATTCTAAAACTTTGTTTAAACAAAAGCTTTTAAATCAAAAAGAAATTACAATGGAAAGTTACGTAATCATCTCCAAAGAATGTGGTTTGATAGATAAAGATATGTTGGATAGTTATTTTTGTGTTGATACCTTATTCGAATTTAGGAAATATATTTTTTATAAGAATATAAGATAATTAGAGGATTTTAATCAATTTTTGTATCGTAATACTAGATAGTTTTTGAAAATATTAAACAATTTTATTTGATATTGATCTTATATTGACTGAAAATCATAATTTGAACGTAAAGATAGTTATTTTTTATTGTATTAAAAAAAATTACACAATCAAATAATGGTAATAAAAAATTTGTTTAGCTCATTACATCATTAGATGATAAAAAAATTATTAATCTCATTTATTGTATTAAGAAATTAATATCACCATCTATTTTTATCTTTCCTTTTTAATGGCAATAAAAACATCTCGCCTTCTTTAAACAATGTAGATATAGAAAAAAGTAGGCGTAAAGAGTAATAAGAAATTAATATTAATCATCTTTACATATCCATAAAATTAAAAATTCTTATCTTGTAAACTGTAATTAGACTTCATAACACTTTTGCCATTTCAAAACTAGAATCCGTTAATTTGAATTGTTTGTCAACTTACTAAAAATTCAAATCAATATTTTATTATATCAATAATTATTAAAAAAATGAAAATTTATTCAAAATTTTATTTGTCTAATAAATTATTTTTTATTTTCAAATAAATTTTAATCTAATTATTATGTACTCTTACTCTTATATTTTAAAAAAATTGAACATTTATATCCCATTATTAATATTACCCTTACGCTTATCTTTAAAAAAGAGTCAAAAGTTAATATAAAAAAAGATAAAATCCTGTCATGTCATGGGATTACTTGATTACTTAAATAACTTTATTAAACTATAATATGAAACTATTTTGTTTTAGGTGATATAAATAAAACAAACAATAAAACATTTTTTATTTATTTAGATTCAAAATTATAAATTTAATGATATTCTTAATTTAAACAATAATTTATGGGTCAGCAGTAGGACCGACAAAGGTCTACAGAATCTCCTACCGTCCATCTGGGAAGAATCTGATTGGTCGAAGTTTCTAACATTCCGGCTGACGATGATCGTTATTTTGGTTTTGATTTGAAAAAATAATTATTTTTAGTTTGACCCAGCTGGAGCGGGTTAATAAAACGTCAGTATAATTCCATAGCATCAAAACTCTCTCTCTCTCTCTCTTTTCTTAATATTTTTTCGAAAGGAAAAATGGCTCTGCTGTAAATAACCGAGTTGCTCCGCTCAAAACTCAAATTGCTCTGTATTCGTGTGTATCGCTTCACTTCACTCCTTCTTGAGTTCCGTCGATACCGTTTTCAAATCGAAACTAGTAGTAACCAATTAACAATGAAACAGAGATGGAACAGAAAGAAAACCCACTTTCCTTTGCTTGCAGTTCTGTTGCTTGTGTTCATAGTCTGTTCGATTCTTTATAATGAACGTAGCATTCAACGAATCCATGAAGATGTAGATCATGCCCATCATGATCAAGAAGTTCCAATCTCTTATATTAAGCCAAATATACTTGAGAGAGCTTCAGGTATGGTTATTTTTCAGTTAAACTTAAAAAGGTTTCTGTGTGTTGTTATTGGTGAATTATTATTACTATTATTATTATTCTTGGATTTTAGAGGCTTTGGATAGATTCAGTAAGTGCAACGCTACCAGGAACTACAGTGGTTGGAAAATCGGATGGGCTAACCCGAATGTGAAATCGGGTCGGAGGAGAGTGAGTTCGGAGAGCTGTGATGTGTTTTCAGGCAAATGGGTATTTGATAATACTTCATATCCGTTGTACAATGACTCTCAGTGTCCGTACATGTCAGACCAATTGGCATGTCATAAGCACGGACGTTCTGATTTGGGGTATAAGTACTGGAGATGGCAACCTCATAACTGCAATTTGAAGAGGTATTCTTCTGGGAAACTGAATTTTCTTCGGAATTTAGTTGGCTATATTTGGTTACTTCGGGTTCAGATGTGATGGTGATAGTTTGTGAATGAATGTATTCTCTATAGTATAGTATGAAAATATGGTGGATAAATTTGGACATTTTGGAGTTTTTGTCTAGGAATTTATGTGCTCATTTGTTTAGTTTGATGTTACGATTCTACAGATGGAATGCCACTCAGATGTGGGAGAAACTCAGAGGGAAGAGGCTAATGTTTGTTGGGGATTCTCTAAATAGAGGGCAATGGATATCAATGCTGTGTTTGTTACAGTCGGTGATTCCTGCAGATAAGAGATTTATCACACCGAATGCTGAGCTTACCATTTTTAGAGCTGAGGTAAGCCAGAACCTTGTCTCTTCAGTTGGAGTGCAAATTATAGGAAATATGAATGTCCTTAAATAACCAGGGGAAATTTTTGCTTTGATTGTTTTCACCTTGTGCTTTAGATCCGTGATATCCTCATGTTTTCATTGTATTGTTGTTGATTCATGCACAGGGGTACAATGCTACTGTAGAATTTCTGTGGGCACCACTTCTTGTAGAATCCAATTCTGATGATCCGGTAAATCACAGATTGGATGAGCGGATAATTCGTCCAGATTCAGTGCTTAAGCATTCATCACAATGGGAGCATGCAGATATACTAGTTTTCAACTCATACTTGTGGTGGAGACAAGGCCCAGTTAAGCTACTGTGAGTATTATAGCATTCAGATTACAGTTGAGGAGAAATAAATTAGGTAGGAAACTATTAATAGCTATCCTGATGATAACTACAATTTTTGCAGATGGAGTAATGAAGAAAATGGAGTTTGTGAAGAACTAGATGGGATGGGAGCTATGGAGTTGGCTATGAGTGCCTGGGCAGACTGGGTGGCTTCTAAGGTCAATCCCCTCAAGAAGCGAGTCTTTTTCGTTACCATGTCCCCAACACATCTCTGGTGAGTGTCAAATCCTTGGAAAAATTCTTCTTATGCTATTATTTAGATATATATTTCAAAGTCCGCAGAAGTGTTCTATGACTACAAGACAGATATCCTTTGAGTTTGGTGCGCTATTACTTCTCATGTACATCTATCACAACCATCACAAACTTAATCATAAACAAAACCAGAAATAATTAATAATGAAGAGATTTCGCATGAGATCAGTTTATCAAATTGGTTTGGATATCATGTTAAGTTTTTGATTGACCTATAAACTTAAGTTATTTGATAAGCTCTAACAAACTAGTAGAAAAGCATAGGTTGGTCAGTAATTGGTTATTATCATTTTTCCAATGGAAGCCTCAGTCATCAGTTATTGGAAATTGTGTACATCACAATTGATGCTTACTCTACATCTAACAAGTTCTCCAATTAAATAGGGACTTCCTGATAATCCTATGCTCGTCATTGGTTTGAAGCATCAAATTGTGAGGCACTGCCTATACAATTAGAGTATCGTTTGTTGCAGTTCATTTCATCCCATTTCAGGTCTTCTCTTTCTGACATTTGTCAAGTGTTATGTTCTTAGCACATGGGAACATATTCTGTAACTCATGGTCGACAAGTTTCTTGCACACTAGAACAGGGGACGCATCCGTTCTGCTAGTTGATCGTTTGTATTCTCATCATCATCTTGGTGATATGCATACATACATATACACTTATAAATAAAAACATGTGTATTCATTAACATCTGTCCTTATTCAGGAGTCAAGAGTGGAAACCAGGAAGTGAAGGAAACTGCTATGACGAAAAAAACCCAATAGACCAAGAGGGCTACTGGGGAAGCGGTTCCGACCTGCCTACAATGCGCATGGTGGATAAGGTCCTTAGTAGATTGGGTTCAAAAGTTTTAGTTCTTAACATTACTCAACTTTCAGAGTACCGAAAAGATGGTCACCCTTCCATCTACCGAAAATTCTGGGAAACACTGACCCCTAAACAATTGTCAAATCCATCATCTTACTCTGATTGCATACATTGGTGCTTGCCTGGAGTACCAGATGTATGGAATGAATTACTATTCCATTTTTTGTAGAAACCAGTGACCACCTTCATTCTCTTTGTGGTTTCACATAGCAACGAGGAAAGGAAGATTTAATCGAAGTTAGTGACATTCTGACAGGACAGAATTACCGGTGTCAAATGTTAATGGAAGGTTTCAATGCGCCTCTTTTCTTGCTAAAGTCGATATCGAAATGCGAGTAGATTTCATCCACAATTCATCGCGATCAACTAGAATAACTGTGAATTACTGGTGGTGCACTTAGTGCTTCTTTACAGCACTTAGTTTCAAATCTATAAATAAATATTAGATCTAACCCTATATAGTTTGGTGGAGCTGAGAATTGAGAATTGAAGATAGATTCAACATGGTTAACAAATATATGTGCATCTACACTTACTCTCCAGTTTTTCTATATCCTTTTTCCCTCAAATGAGATGGGTTGATGCACGTGAGAGTGAGAGAGCGAGATTAACACCATCTTTCGAATCTCCAATTGATGAAACCATTTTTGACCCAAATACTGCACTATCTGAATCCGCGTGATTGTGGCAAGTACAATAATCTTCCTCGCCAAATTGACCTTCAGTGGCTTCCAGAGGTTCAGAGGACTGGATGATGACCAAACTTGGCGGTTCTGACATTAATTTCTGCAAGATATATAAGAATTAATCACTCTATGAACAGAAAATTTTAGTGCGATGGTAAAAGTACAGAGATAATTATAACTCCACCTTCCTGTAAATGGTTCCATCCTCTTCAACATGCCAACCGGCTTCCTTACAAAGAGCTTTCAGCAGGTCATTGTTATCAGCATACTTTGGAAGCATGTAGTTTCCATTCTCTCGAAGCCCTGAAAATATTTTCTTGGTCACAGCTCATCTTTTCCGCTCTCTTTGCTTGTTGTTTTCACGCTCTTGTTCACTAGGAAACCGATATTTGGTGACAACACCGCCATTTTTAGTAGTTTTATGCACTATCCAAGGGCCTTTGTTGAATTTTATACACCCACGTGGCACTCCCTTCTTCCCATCCACCATTTTTTTTCCTTTCCTTCTCTTGCTTTTCCTCTATGTGTTCTTTTAAAAGACTTATAATACAGGGGAAACACAAAGAAAGACAAACTTGCCGTAGCTTTCCGCTTCAAACGATCACAGTTCTTGTGATTTCGGAACATTCTTGTCACTAGGACAAATTTGCTTCGGTGTGACCATGTTATCCCTGGAATTACACTTGCAGTTCACAGCTTAACGACAGTTTCATGGGGGCAGATTTGTAATTTGATCGAACTTGAGAGGGCAACGAGCTTTTTTGGTCCGTCCGTATCTTTGTCGGCTGCGAGATGCCAGAGATTCCTATGCAGAGAAAGTACAATCTCGGACAAAGATTCCGATACTGTGTTCCTGGAAATGAAGACATAGCGAAAAGGAAATCATAAAGCTTCAACGTTTTTTCTGCCACGCGGGCTGATGGTTAAAATTTCTAAAAAGGATGAACACTCGGTGCTAGTTGTTGACCCACAAGATCAGCCATTGAGACTAGCTATTGGATTAAGTTTCTGGGAATAGAGGATCAATGGACGGTCTGATCTAACCCATCAGAAAGGTAACACATCAACTACGGTGTGCAGGCACTTTGGTTGAGATATTTCAACAGGAATAACAATCTTCGTACAATCATACTATCAATTACAAAGTTTCTGAGTGAAGATATTTCAACAGGAAGATATGCGTGAAGATATGCCTGGAATGAGACAAACCTTCAAAATTCGGAAAAAATGTGTAGAATCATCTGATATATTTCGTTTTATGTCCTCCCTGGTTGTACTCTTTTAATCATATTTAACCTGGATAAATATGGTATAGACAAAATAAATCAACAATTTTTTTCCATATGGAATTTACAAGATTGTTTACTACCATAAATCTAGACATTCTATCGATATGATAGTAAGACAACTGAACTTTTCCGGTGTATGCTATTATACATTCAGGATTGTTGCTTAATTATCTGTACACACTGTACTCGTTGAAAGTTGCTACTAGCTACTACCAAAAATGCAGAAACCTGACTTGCGTTGATTTAACATATCATGGACTCCAGTCTCCCGTAAATTCACTTCACTCGCTGCTGTGAGGACAAGGCCCTTGTTTACTTTACAATGGTGAGTTGAAAAAATGAAAGGCCTTGTAATTCTCTTATATATGAACGAACACCACACAAACGTTGAACCGGCTTCAGTGAAGATTGAATTCATGACTTTCTACCCTAAATGCATGAAATGTATTGTGTCATGATTCTTCCATGAGAATTTCAGCTGCTCAGTGGATGTCCGTGAAGAGAACACAGGCAAAGGCACCTTTGATATGAAGCTCAACTGCTCAAGTGAGAAGCAAGCTAATGAACGACTGGAAACTAGTTTTGTACCACAAAATATTTTGAAGCTGCTTTAAGCAATTTGGAGGACAAGGTTAGATTGTCAACATCCATGAGTTGTTGAGACATCTAGTCATTTCATTGCTTTTAATCCAAAATTTACCAAAAAAGAGAACAAAGTTTCAGAAATTCGACAAGCTAACAATTCCAAACAAGTAAGCATGCGTTCTTATCAAACATGCCAAGCAGGCATCACCAAGATGGCAAGAAGGAAAGGTTTGAGATCATAACTGATTCCGTATATAAAAAGGCTTACTTGTCATGGCAAAAGGCCCGCTTCACCACTTAACATTTACGATTACCAATAATAAATAACACCTTCTCCTTCAGCTTGTCAATGATCTGAAACAAGGAAATCGAACAGAATGCAATAAAATAGCGAGGCTTGAGATACCAAAAAAGTTACAAGTTTGAATAAAATTTAATAATCCATACCAAGCTAGAGATCTTTGCCCAGTTTTGAGCAGTGGCAGAAGCACTTTTAAGGCAAGGACAGCGTGCAAAATCGAAACTTGAAGTGTACGCTGAATTTTCTGTTGCTTCGGTTACCCAAAGATGATTTTATGTGGTCATTTGGTCTCTTGATGAGATTACAGAAGCCAACCCACAAAAATGACAATACCACGGTTAACCAAAGGAAAAATGAAAAGAAATAGATTATTTATTAAACATTAGTAGGGTATATTGTAGGGATGGAGATGAAGTAGAGGCATAGTTAAATTCACAGGTGCAACGGTATCTACTATAAAATCTGAAAGGATTAATTAATTAAAGAGACGACAGTGCTTCAGGAGAAAATCACCAAATTCCAAGTTCTATCACAAAGACAATCAAAACTTTAATGTAAAATTGGGAAATTGTTGTATATACTCAAATTTTGTAGCTAAAATAAGTACTTCTGGAGCTGACGGTTACAGGAACACGATATACTACTCACTGTCGATCCTACAAGGTTATAGTTGATTGGCAAAAATAAATCATCATCATCTATTATGGTGAACTGAAGCTGATGGCAAGTAAAGATTTTGGTAGGTCTTCCAGCAACTCTGGCATGAAGCCAACAGCAACAGAAACCCAACATTCACCACATGTACCACAAATGCAACTCTATCAAATTCACTGAATAGAAAAAGGACAAACATCGGTAAGCACATTTTTTTCTGAAAAGAAAAAATCATAAGGAAAATATGAAATGGTTGGGCTGTAACAAATCACCTGAAAGCGGAACTTCACCCAAATCTGACAATAGAACTGATCTGCGAGGCTGAAAAATGGCGTGCAGCTGAAAAATATGAGCTGAATTAAATTTAAAGATGAGAAGAAACCAAATGGAGAGATTTTCCCCCTCAAGAACAGTGATAAGTGATCGTTATCACCAAAAATTTGAACTTGTAGAAAGAATCCAATACAGTATTTAAGTTCTAGTAAGTCCCCTCACATATCATTGATGCCGACTTTAATCAGCAGGCTTAGCTTGTAGTTAAGGGCATTAAATTCTAAAGAAAGGACAAACACAGAAACAAACTTAAAATATTCAACTGATAGAGGAAATAGAGGCTGCCAGGTTGTAGTGGATCCTCAATCTTGTAAGTAAAGGTTTAAGAATCAGAGTTCTTGTTACAAGCCTGTTGCTACAAAGAACTCAACCCAAGAAACCAAAGTTATGGAACTCTTTTCCCAACAATACTTGCAACTCACAGTGAATCAATCTAAGAATCAAAGAAAACAAAGAATGAATGAATGAAAGAATGAAAACAAAAGAAAATAAACTCAAGAACTCAAGAATTCAGAGGAACACTCATTAAGGAATTTTATTTCACCAAGAGAAAGCTTACATCCCACGTCTATATTTTTCAGACCCTTGTGTATTTATACACTAAGCATCCACTAAGCATCATTTACCTTAATTCACATGACAATAAAAACAAAATAACAGACTCCTTTAACTAACTTCCCACTAACTCCAACCACTTGCTCCAGCTCCTCAGCAAGTTGATCCAGCTCCAGCAACTTGCATTAGTTAGTTTTCAGGTTCTGGCTCCCAGCTTCAATTAAGCTTCAACAAGCTTCCACTTCAAGTTGCTGCTCTTATCTTCCCTTTTCAATTGTCCCAGATGCATTTTGAATCATACATCCACAAGCCTAGCAATCGAGTATGCCCGCCTCTCGACCAGTTCATATTGCTGTTATAATAATATATAAATGTAATTTAATAACTGTTAGAAATTGAAATTATTTTCATAATGATTAAAATGAAGATGGCATAGAAATAAGTAGGCACCAGGAAGAAATGAGTATTATGTCAGTGATTTCAATAGACAGGGACAGAGATGCATAAAATTACAATACCCTGAAAAAATATGCATATAAACACATAGACATAGAGACGAATACAATTAGATATGGAGAAACAGATCGAGTAAAACAACACACAGGGATTCACCTGCTTCTCTATTAGGTTCTAGATTGTTATAATGCCTTCTTGAGAACTGTTCTTCCCTCAGTAGTCTTTACTAGTTAATCCAACCACCCTCACCCTCATAAATAGTGTTACATCTCTCTCTTAGGTCAGCGTCTTCCAAAGCTTTCTTAATTGATTTTTCCATGTTTGATTGCCTTCTTGCCCATGGTTAATCTAATAAGATTAATTTTTTACATCTAGACTAATAGTTTAAGCAAAGAAACTAAAATCCACCTCTAATTTTGCTTGATAAGTGGTAAAAGAAGTAAGTTGCTATAGACTCATTTCTGCCATTATAACTTCTGCTTCAGCTGCTATTTCAAGCA
>JAVXUL010000004.1:1272376-1282664 GCA_035590515.1 Trichilia minutiflora | reverse complement strand
TGTTGCTGTGCGATTGGTACGTCCAGAACAATTTGCTGCAAAAGTCGATGATTATGGGAGATCGTGATACTATTACCTATCACGTCATCACCGAGTGTCCGAGTGTCTGTACCTCCGAGTGGAGCTTCCAACTCTCCCGAGAATAAAATTCCCTGATTCCTGGGAGGCCTTTACACAGCGGGTGGTAGCTCTTAAGAAGCCAGAATATAATATTGGGGATATATGTACACCCCGAGTGTTAATGAGTCCCTGCCTTGTTGGAAAGAACGTATCGGCCCGACCCCTCAAGTCCAGAAAAGCTTGTCACTGCGGGTCCCGAGTACGAGTGTGAGTTAGCTGAGGATAACTCTTGGGAGGTCCTTTGAGCAGTGGAGTCGGGCAACATACCCGAAATATTTTGACTATCTCCCCGACGATGTTACTAGCTACTCGAGAAGATGTCGTGTCGGAGATCTATCTGAAAGCGAGGTGCATATTTAACAGACCTGGATAAAATCTTGGAAATGAACATGAGCATATGGGCTGGACTTTAATAAAATATCCCAATAATAAATAAAAAATTATAACAGAAGAATTTAAAAAATTATAAATTGTACCGTACATAAATTTATACCACAGCTCTTTCTCAAAAATTGTTGATAGGTAATCCCATCCCCTCTCCACCGCAAGTGTCTGCAAAATAAGGTTTCTGTATCGTAAAGTTTGCATTCCCCTCTTACGAATCGAGACACTGCTACAGGAGTTTTTAACTTTTAATAGACAATAAAACAGTGTCTCTTAATGAGTACGTACCAATGGCATTGAATATTAGAGGTTGGCAGCTCATACATTTCCAATATGCTTCGTCCGTACCATCGTAAACCCTTTTTTTTTTTGTGTGTGTGTGTGTGGCTAGCTATCATGTAGTACTAAGACATAACAGACAGTGTCTTCAAGATTAAGCATAAGAAGACGATCACAAATTTCTATATATTTCGTCTTTTAATGGCACGTTAACAACAAAGACAAAGACAAATTCATAGTCATCCTTTACGGCTAAGATTACGACTTCCTCGTGAATTTAGGATAAGTTTGCCCTGCGCCTAAATTCGTTACGTATTATATATAAATTAATATAATATAAAATAATTATTATAGATAATAATAATAATACAAATTTTCTATAAAATTATTGTGTATAAATAAAATTAATTGTTTAATTTTCATGAATATCATACTAAAAAACTTATGTAATTATTTTAATAAATAAATTTATTAAAATTATATTAAAAGAGATATGAAATAAAAATTTTAAAATAATAATAATAATAATAATAATAATAGATTACATAATTTAACATTTTAGAGAAAACGAAAAAATATATATATTCTTATAGCCTAAAATTTAGAATTTTTTAATAAAAATAAAATAATTTTTTTACTTTTTGAAACTTTTATTTTATGATAATTAAATAATTAAAAAAATGAAAAGTAACATTTAACATTAAAAAAGCCTTGGGCTAGTGGAAAAGTCGTATTAAACAAGCATAGTGTATTGGCATAGATTTTTGAAAATAAAAAAATTTGTTGGTATTGAAATTAAACATAAAATATAAAAGCTATAAATATGTTTTTTATTTCCAAAGAAAAGATTTCATCGACCATATTATATCTGATGGTTGTGCAAAGTTCATCATACACATGAACGATATAGGCCCTAAGGTCCATTGAAGATGGATGTTACGAGGTACAACATATATAATTTTCTGGACAAATGATACAAGACCCTGGCATAACATAGGGTGCATTACTGTAATGACGACAAGATCAGAACAATCATAAAATTTACATGTGGAAGATGAGTCGAGGAGAGGGTCCATATCTGCTATTATTATCACATTTATGCTCGAACGTGATTTCTTCCAGATTATTTGGTTTGACTTTTTGCACCTTTCACATGTTTGGTTTGGGTCACACATCCAGTTCAGAAGGAAATTAGATACCATTTTAGGGAAAATTATACGGGAAAATCATTATTACAATATTTTTTTATTAAGATATTTAATAGAAAAACAAGCATATCATGTAAATGAAAAATAAAAAATACACTACCTGAAAGCGGCCCCTACCTTTCATGTTGATATGGGTGTACCCAAACCCTATCTTTAAAGTGTAGGTGTAGGCTGTAGGTACCCTTTTCAAATATAACATAGCGAAATCAAAAAAAGAATGTGAATCGCACATCGAGATTGCCATTTAAGGTGTGAAAATTTAAAAATTTTAAAAAAAAATATTAAAGATGGAAATTATATTTTCCCATTTTTCTTTTTTTTTTCATATGTTTAAAATTTAAATATCGACACTTAAAAAGATATTACTTACTAAACTAATTGGCATTCACTAAGCTTGTGCAAGATATTTGTAATGTAATTTATACACAAAAAAAGTTGACATCCAAAATATAAAATCTGTAATAATCCTAATTGGTAAGAATTTATTGACTTATTCAAGGGAGAAAGGTAATTACAAATATTATAAGAGACTTGAGTTTTGATTAACATTAATCAATAGAAAAAAATCATTAAAAAATAAATTTATTTTAAGTTCTATATGCTTGCCTTTGTGAGTTTGGATTTTACTTTTTAGCCATTGAATGAATTGTGAATTAATTAGAAAATATATTAAAACCACACTCTCCATTCCTGCATGCGTGCAAAATCTAGCCATAAACAACACAGATAAGAAGATTGTCAATTCATGGTTTGAAAAAAGAAAGAATGATTGCCATTTGCCAATTGGAATAAATTAGATTCCCAAAGAAACCAACAGGAATACACGACAAAAATAAACATTTTCTATTACAATAGATACACGAACCAGCCGGATACTAATCCATAATACATGCCACAGACAATGGATTTTGGGCACCCATTTTGCTGTCCTCTCTAGAGAGGTCTACTATTATCGTACTGTCGGTAAACAGTAGGAAAATTGACGTGATTCATTAATAATCTGTCCTTAATTCTAAAATAATTGTATTTAAAAAAATTAAATTTAATTAAAAATATAATATTTAATAAATTTATTCTCATAATTTTTATATACATAAAATAAATAAATAACTTATTTTTTCATTTTTATACTTATTTTTTTCTCTCACTTTCTCTTACTTATATGAAATTTTTTAATTTTTTAACTAAATAAGTATGTATATAAAAATTTAAATATTATATAAGAATTTAAATATAAAAATAATAAATTAATTATAAATAAATAATTTTTTATCAAAAAACATTTATAAAAATCGGATCATTGAAAGTAACTATTCCTCTAGAACTTAATTAAATTTTTATTTTTAAAATTAATTAAAATATTAGTATCAAACTCAAATTATTCTTAAAATCAATTTAAATTATAATTTTTTAAATTAATATAAAAAATTATAAAAATAAATTATTAAATATTATATTTTTAAAAAAATTTAGATACGGTTATTTTTTAAATTTAAAACAAAAAATTGGTAAATCATGTCAATTTTCTATTGACGTAATTGACCCGGGGCGGGGGAGGGGGACGGGGTGTTTTTTTTCAGAAGGAAAGAGAGGGATGGCCGCATCACGAGCTCTATGCAGATTATTTATCAACAAATAAGCTTTTTATTATTATCTTTCTTACTCGAGTAACATGGGCACGTAGCAAGGACCGCCTTGCTTGCAAGCCCACCTTACAAGGTTAAATATTATTAAATAACTGATATATATATATAATAAAAAACTTATCCAAGTAAAAATCATCCAATTAATTTTTATTTTAAATTAAATTAAATTTATTTTTTTTCTGATCTCTAATTTTGTATTATAGTTTTAAATTTATTAAAATACAGCAAAAAATTACACATTGTAAATAAAAATAAAAATATAAAATATAATTAAGAAGTGTACTATGCCATGCAGGCAAACAATTTGACGGTCAATTCTTTTGTCCGGTTAACTGGAATGCTCGAAATATATTTTTACTATAGGAAACGACTAGACGTAGGCTGTGGAAGTACTGAAACCTCTGCAACTCAGAAGTTGAGAACGCATGTGATCCATCCGATGACACCTCAAATTGGATCCTGTGGCGGGGAAACATCCTATTGAGCAGCAAATTGTTGCGTGCCCGTAAGTGTTGCAAATTCAGCACTCAATTCAATTTCTGCATCATGGAGATCGCGGCAGTCTCATAAATTTTAAGTCCAAAGAAATCATAAGAAGATATTTACTTTCATGGCAGAGATACAAAAACTAGCTAGGCGACCAAATAGAGTATTTGAATAGGACAAAAATACCCTCCCTATTCAAAATCCCAAGATTGAATTTTAGGCAACACTAACAAGGTTTAAAACATTATTTCAAGAATTACAAGGTTATGCTGAATTCATTTTATAATACAAAAATTTGTAACAAATTGAAGAGGGAACTTGTATGTACACCTTACCCGTGCCCATAAGTAAGGCGTAGTGATCTAGTTTTTGTATATATTGTGTTAACGGGGAAGTATCAAGTATGTAGATAGGTGAGACAAGTGTTCGTGAATTGCGAGAAATTTGGGATTTGTGGCCCTGTTGGGCGTGTAATGTACGAATTCAAGTGGAAATTTGAGTGACTCACAATGTATATGTGCAATTTCCAATGCGTTAGGCGGTTAGAGTGAGTTTGTGTTTTAGGTAACAAAGACAGGAGTGGTGACATTGAAGCTATCTGGGAGAGTTTCCCATAAACAGTATCGCTTATCAATCCTCACCATCACTTCATCATCTAGGGAAGAATAATTGGGGATTGAATATGTTTGATATAAAATTTTAAATTAAATCATATATTATTATTTTAAAATAAATTAATTTATTAATATATTTATTTAGATGTGAATTTGAACATGATTATTGTATCATTATATTTTTGTAAGAGAAAGTTGATAGTCGGATTTTTAAATATAGGGCTTCATCTTAAAGTTCCTATAAAATAATAACACTTTCGAAGTTACGTTGGGAGAAGTTTTAATGGAAAAACTTCAATGTCTAAGTCAGAAATAATAAAAAAAAATATGGTAAATTCCGACGAGTAAATCAGAATTAAATACGAGAAAATATTCCTTTACCAAATATGAAGAAGAAGAAGGCGGAGGAAAATACCAACAAAAGGTTTAGAAAGAATGCTAAAAAATCCAATGATCCCCAATCCAAAATCCAAAATCCAAATCCAATCCTCTTTTTTGGTTGGAGAACCCCTTTTTATAGTATCTTAGTGATAGTGACTAATCATCAGAAAAGGGGAATAATGGAACTCTAATGTCTTTAAGTAATGTATAGCCGTATTCTATTAATATTTTAGTTAACATTTCTGTAAATCCCAAATCTGCTACTGTCATATTGTCTGAAAATGGACGGAGGATGGGATAGAGAACTTTTAGGACAGGGTATCTACTCCTACCATAGGGTTTACTGTGTCGGTAATCATTTTCATTTTTAATAGCACAAGTACGTGACTGGAGGTTCTCTGGTCGGGATTGCATACATACTAGTGAAGAAGAGACGTTTTTCTGAGAGGCTACTATAGTTGTAAAACTAATTCTGCACTTTCTGGGGATGGACTAGGTTGACACGTATTTCTTGACGACTTCGGCTGCTGCTTGTCTAAGGGTTTCAACTGTTGAACACCTGGGAGCTCGCATATTCTTCTCAAATAATATTATAAATTAATTCAAATTAAATTATAAAATATTATTTTAAACAATTTATATTCATGATTTAAAATATATTATAAAATTAAAAATATAATAATTTATTATTATTAATTTTATAATCTCTCGTTAATATTTAAGAGTAAATTTTGTAAGTAATTTTTTTATTCCATCTATAGATATTTTTTTTATTAATTATTATTATAAGAAAGATATAAAGATAAATTATATATAATTTAAGATAATAAATAAATAATAATAATAAAAATTTTATATGATAATATTAAGCAATTTGATTTACAGTTGCGCAATTTAAAATCGATTCAATTAATAATCCAAATATCAAATAACAATTTAAAAGTATAAATTCATATATTTTTTAAATCGATCTAAACTATAAATTTAACAATTTAGATTGGATTGATTTAAAAATACTCGTTTTTATCGCCATGGAGAGTTTTTACAACATAAATATTACCAATCTCATTTATTTTAGGGGCATAATTCAAATTCACAATTTAACTGCAGAAAAAAAAAAGTCTAAATAATTTTTATATATTCAAAACATAACATCATTGACATTCAAAACAATTGAAAATAAACTCATAGATAATTAAGTTTTATTTGTTGAAAATCTCTTAACCATCTACTTAGATTTGACATTAACAATGTGTCATGATCAACTAGAAACAGGTACAACCAAAAAATAATTGCCATAAGCATTATAATATATAATTTATTTATGGGTCCAGTGATGTTGATGGGGAAGTACAACATGGTAATATTTGGGTTCATGTTTCTATCCTAAGAGTAAGAAACTTGGCAAAATTAATTTAAGATTTTAAAACCGACACCAAGTAATTAGGAAAGAAAGTACCTTGTCTGATAATAATTTCAATTGTAGCACATATGGGCCACACATCATAATATTAATGTTTTGTGATCACACATTTTGCCATTAATGGATATTCAATGATATTTGCATATGGCGTGAAACGTCATACTATTTGTGAAATCTTATGACGAAAACACATCACATGATTTTAAGTAATTCCTTCTAAAACAATGGTCATAATGATGTACCTCTTCTTACATTTAATGCGATGTCCGGTGGGAGTTTTATCACAGCATTAATAATATAAATATAAAATATTATATATCATTTTGGCAAAGAAGTAAATAAATTTGTAAATATTTGTAATTGTTGTATTTATAATTAATGTGAAAATATTTAACTTATGTTCAATAAACACTAATTTTTACTGATAATCAATAGCTATCATTGAAGAATTTATTTATATTTAATAACCAATAATTTTATTTGAATATTAAGAATTAAAAATTACACTTCAGTCTAAAACATTACCTTCAAAAATTACTAGTAGTTTAGAATGATAAGCTAGCTAGGGTTTATAATAAGAAATATATGGACTCCCACATCCAATCTTATCATTCTCAGTTTTAAGTGATTAAACACCCTATTAGTGTACTATGGTAATCATTAATGAGAAGATTAACCCAGAAAAGAAAAGTAATCATGAATCGGATGAAAAAACATATGGTCTTTCTTTTCAATGAAAAGGGCAACGCAAGCGGCAAGCATTAGTAGTATATTCATAACCATTGTTAAAATAATTAATGTAATTTGTATTGCAATTCGTACCCGTAGTCGGCAAAGTCATTAATAAAACCGACAGTCCGTATGACCAAAGACAATGATAAAATAATTAAAATAAATGTAAATTACATACGTCCCTCCATAATAGTCTTCTCACAAATTTGTGAAATATAAGAAATAAGTTAGTCAAGCTTTCTCATGGCTCCAGGAAGAGGTGACATTTGTCTACGTATCCCCACGTTCTCTCCCTCAGGCCTCAACTGCTATAAATACATCTGTCTCTCTATAACTCTTCCCCACCCATTAATATCAGGAAGAACAACAACCAAACATAACTTGAAGAGTTTTGGTCTGGTTTGGTTGAAAAGAATACTCTTAGTTTTTCTTCTTCGTCGTCGTCGTTGATGATGGGGTTTTAAAGTAGAGAAGAATCTATTAAGCTCAGGAGGGATAGCGCCATGGATGATGACAGGATCATCTAGGTTTTCTTCTTTTCAGAAATGGGCGCTATCCATCCTGAGTTTCATGGGTTCTTCTTGCTGTTTCTTATATCTCAGTCTCAGCTCAGCTTACTCAGAAAATTAATGAAGGATCCATGAATGATTCTCAGTTGGGTATGTAATGTTGTCAGTCCTTACATTTTCGACTCCACTATTTTCTGTTTTCTGTCAATTTTGCTTCAAAATTTGTCAAGCTGCAGTTCCATGACAAAGCTAGATTTTGAATTTTTTCCCCTTTATGTCATTTAATTCCCTTAAATATTTATGGAAATTAAAGAAAAAACGAAGAAGATATTTTAGGACTTATCCATTAAGAATGGAGAAGGGGTGGACTTTAAGGAAGTTGACTGCTTTTATTTCAGAACTCGGTGTACGTCACGGTCCCATACGTTTCATTTTTTTGTTTGGGGGGGAATTTCCATAAAAAATAAATAAAGGTATGGCCAATTTATCTATTTTTCGTGTTTCTAAGAACTAATCTCTCGACTCTTCAATCATTTTTTAAGTTTCTGATATTTTTCCCCGATTTTTCAGGTTACTGTATTTCCACGATTAATTCCCTTTTTTTTCCTTCCACTAAATTATATATCACTATTCACCTAACATGACACTTTTGTTTTCCTTATATCTGCATATTTTTAATTGAAGAGATCTTGGATCAATCAATGAAATATATGACCTTCCTTTTACAGACTAATTATTTTGTCTGTGATCGAGCGATTGAGTATTCCTCAGAGACTTTTCTACCGAGCAGTTATCATCAATTTTTTTAACAATACACAAAAATTGACCAGGGATATAGAAGATTCCTTTAAGATTCACAATTTCAACAGAGAGATGTAATTAGTCACTGGAATGAGATGCGAGTTAGGTTAGCATTTTTTTATTTTTTATTTTGTCATACATATGCAATGGTTGAAAAATGTTGCTAATGACCCATCTCTCATCCGTACAAAAAGAAAGTAACCATTTGGTTGTTCTTATGGTTTTAAAGTCTCTCTTTGTTTGGATTAGGGTGTTTTATATTTAGGGCAATTGTTATTTGCTCCATAATGTTTTTGTTGGTACGTTTATTGTCTTTTACTTAATTCTGAAATACAAGAAGTTTTTTATAAACTTCATTCACTGACCAACTAGGTATTTATACTTGGATTTTATATATTTTCATTTATTTTAACTATATGTTGAATGAATACATTGGAATTGCAAGGTGTATTGCAATGGTTTTGGAAGGCTAAAAATAATTTCAAACGAAGGAAGAAGTACAGTTTTTGCCTGGTTGGTAGGGATGGTCGAGGAAACATTTTCAGTTGCAGGGGGCGTAATTCAAGCGGAAAGTCTTCAAATCCATGTATTATTTTGACCAAATATATTTGTCTAAGTAGTAGTTAATAAATAAAAATATAGTAAAATATAAAATTTGACTTTACGTACATAAAAAAATATTTTTTCCAAATTCTAATATGATTTTAATGTCAGACTAGCTATGATACACAAGATTTGTAACTGAGATTCTAATTTTTTCTCTATTTGAATATTGTCTAGGACTAGGAACGGTAGTTAAATCATGGAGTTGATTCAACATCACTCTTCGATTATTTTTTATATAGGATATGTAAGCGCTATCAGGCAACCCGAGCTTTGGGCCCATAATATGTACTTTTATTGGGCTTGTCAAAGAAGCCTAATACGAGTAATGCGTATATCGTGCCAAGTCCATACGGGTCCTCTTTTTTTTAATTAATTCGAAAAAAGAACGGACAACAAATAGTTATGGAAACCCAATTTTTAAAAAATTAAGGATTTAAGCTTGATGGATTTGGGAATGGAGATCTGGTCCATTGCAATGCCTGCTGCATTGGCTTCGGTCGCTGATTGATACAGCTTTTGTTGGTCATTTAGGTATTTTTCATTTCAATTGATCTTATGGCATATTTAATATTGAGGTGGTGTTGCTGCACAACTATTGTTCAGATGGAGGATCTACGGACGAACCAACCAGAGGTTGCTCCCGAGTGGTGGAGGGTCGACAATGATAATCCCGGCATTAGGTGATATGAAACTAAAATGTTTAATATTAGTTAGGGGGAATGACAATTGCCCCCTATGATTGTTATAAAATTCAAACATCTCCTCGTCCTAATGTTTATGAAATGATAATATCTTTTTCGTCAAAAATAAAAGTATATACTTTTATTATATAAATTTTTTATTTTTATTATATAAAATTTTAAATTAAAATAATAAAATTTGTAAAAAATATATTAAATTTAATTTACAATTTTAATATTTTATTTTATAATATTTTTAACTAAAAAAATTATAAATTAATCTTAAAAAACTATATTTAAAATATTTATAAAAATTTATGAATTTATTTTTATTTTATAATTTAAACTTATAAATTTTTATTTTATTTTAATTTATTTTTATTTTTAAAAATTAAATAAAAATAATTTAAATAATTTAT
>JAVXUL010000004.1:1259798-1272276 GCA_035590515.1 Trichilia minutiflora | reverse complement strand
ATAAAAGTTACTTATAAATTTATATACATCGTGAGTATTGGTTTGCTAATATGATAAAACTTTTTTAAAATAATACAAAAGATTTAAGATTTGAATTTCATTCATTTAAAAAAAAAATAAGGTCAACGATACGTGCTTAAGTTGGTAAGTTAGATAGGGTTTATGATAAGAAAGATATGGATTCCCACATCCAATCTTATCGTTCTCAGTTTTAAGTGATTAAACACCCTATTAATATACTATGGCAATCATGAATGAGAAGATTAACATAAAAAAGAGAAATAATCATGAATCGTAGAAAAAAAAAATAGGGTTTTCTTTTCAACAGAAAAGGAAATGCCAGCATCAATAAAATAAGCCTACTAGAAAAAATCATAACAATTGTTAAAATATTTGTATTCCAATTCGTACCCGTAGTCGGCAGAGTCATCAATAAGAACGAAAGTACGTATGATCAAAAACGACGATAAAATAATTAAAATAATAGCAAATTACATCCGTCCCTCCATAATAGTTGTCTCACAGACTTGTCAAATATAAGAAATAAATTAGTCAACCTTTCTCATGGCTCCAGGAAGAGGTGACGTTTGTCTGCTTATCCTACGTTCTCCCCTCAACTGCTATAAATACGGCTGTTCTTTCTATAGCTCTTCCCCATCCATTAATATCAAGAAGAACACCAACCAAATATAAGCTTAAAGAGTTTCTTCTGATTTAGTTGAAAGGAATACTATTACTTCTTCTTCTTTCGTTGATGACGGTGTTTTAAAGTAGAGAAGAATCTGTTAAGCTCAGGAGGGATAGCGCCATGGATGGTGACACACGATCATCTAGGGCTTTTTCTTCTCAGAAATGGGCGCTATCCATCCTGAGTTTCATGGGCTCTTCTTACTATTTCTTATCTCCCAGTCTCAGCTCAGCTTGCTCAGAAAATTAATGGAGGATCCATAAATGATTCTCAGTTGGGTACGTAATGTTGTCAGTTCTTACATTTCCGACTCCGTTGTTTTTTGTTTGCAGTCAATTTTGTTTCCAAATTTGTCAAGCTGCAGGTCCATGATGAAGCTAGACTTTGATTTTTTTTCCCTTTTCTTCTAATTTTCTTAAATGTTTATGGAAATTAATGGAAGAAGAAGAAGATATTTTAGCACTTATCCATCGAAGAATGGATATAGTGGACTTTGGGGAAGTTGACTGCTTTTATTTCAGAACTTGGTGTAGGTCAAGGTCCCATACTTTTCAATTTTTTGGAATTTCCTTGAAAAATAAATTAAGGTATGGCCGATAAAACTCATTTTCAGCTTTCTTCGTTGTACTCTCTTCAATCATATTTGAAGTTTCTGATATTTTTTTCCCACTTTTCAGGTTACCGTGTTTCCACGATCCCCTTTTTCCTTCCACTAAATTATATATCAGTATTGACCTAACATTATATCTCCATATTTTTAATTCAAATAGATCTTGTATATCTTTATAATGCTCCCTTCTGTAAGACTTTTCTCGTTAATTATGTTAAATTATAGGACGCATACTTATGACTTTCACTTAATTATGGAAAGCAGGAATGAATTTGTGATCAATCAGTGAAGCATATAATCTTACTTTTACAGACTAATTATTTTGTCCCTGATCGAGAGTTTGAGAATTAGTCAATGACTTTTCTACCAAGCAGTTGTCATCAATTTTTTTTAACAATACTCAAAAATTGACCGGGGAGATGGAAGGTTCCTTTAAGATTCACAATTTCGATTGAGAGATGTAATTAGTCATTCGAATGAGATACAAGGTAGATTGACATTTTTTATCTGTAAATTGCCATGCATATGCAATGATAAAAAAATGTTGCTAACGGTCAAACTCTACTCTCGTGAAAAATATGGCATGTGGTAAATGTATAACATAATTTGGTTGTTCTTATTATGGTTTTAAATTCTCCCCTTGTTTGGATTAGGGTGTTTGATATTTGGGGCAATTGTTATTTGCTGCCAAAAGTTTTGGTTGGTATGCTTATAATTATTGTTCTTTTACTTAATTTTGAAATGCAATAAGTTTTTCCATTTATATATATACTTCATTCACTGACCAACTAGTCATTTATACTTATTTTTTTTCTCTTATTTTAAGTATATATTGAATAAAAAAATGATACATTGGAATTGCATGTTGTATTGCAATGGTTTTGGGAGGCAAGAGTGTAGCTAAAAATAATTTCAAATGAAGGAAGAAGTGGAGTCTTTGAATAAAAATAAAAATGATACATTGGAATTGCATGTTGAATTGCAAGGGTTTTGGGAGGCAAGAATGTTGCTAAAAATAATTTCAAATGAAGGAAGAAGTAGAGTCTTTAATTGCCTGGTAAGTAGGGATGATCGAGGAAACATTTTCAGTTGCAGGGGGCGTAATTCAAGCGGAAAGCCTTCAAATCAATGAATTATGTTTATAGAATAAATATAGTATTGATCTAAACTTTAGTCGGATTAAATGTATTTGACTAAGTAATAGTAGTTAATAAATAAAAATATAATTTCATTCACGGGTGTAACCTAATGAGGATGGATTAAATTTGGAACGTGTGATTTGAACATATTTTAATAAGCTCGATTTTAATCCGTATGTATTGAGTTGATTCTAATTAATCGTTTGTAATTTAAGTGGGATGTTTAGATAATGATATGTTAAATTAGTGTTTTTTTGATATCCGAGATTCACACTTTGAGTTATCCAAAAAAAAAATAATAAAACAAAAATATAGTTAATACAAATTTTGAGTTTACATGGATAAGAAATGTAATTTTAGATAAGCTATGATACGCAAGATTTGTTGCTGAGATTCTAATTTTGTTTCCATCATTCTAATTTGTTCTCGAATATAATTAAACTTAAAACATGGACGTGCAAAATGAATGGGGGCAAAGGACGGTGGTTAAAACATGGAGTGGATTCAACATCGCTCTTTGACTTTCTTGAAATATAGGATTTGTGGTTTCTATAGAACACACTTGGGCTTTTGGCCCAAAATATGTTAGATTTATTGGGCTTACAAAGAAGTCCAACATGAGTAACACATATATCTAGCCAAGTTCATGCAGGTTTATCCTTTTCTTTTGTTGTTTATTTAAACGAATAGACAACAAATAGTCATGGATACAATGTAAAAAAATTGGGTTAAAAACCGTCTTTAAAAAAATAAAATATATGAATATCATAAATAGTAATAATAATTACTTTAACATAATAAACATCTAAATTAAATATAATTTCTTAATTACTAAATTAAAAATTAAGCACATAAAAATTTATATTAATTTTTTTACGTTTTATAGTATAAATACCATAGCAAATTAAAGACTCTATACCTCTTATACTCTAATACATTATAAATAAGCATGTCAAATTAATGGCTTTGAGTCTGACTATATATCACGAATGGTCGGTCATGAGACGATCCTTTATTAAACTAATTTAAAATATTGTAATCTCTTATTTATTGTTGCCCTAAAAAATATTTTAAAAATACATTTAAAATCACTTAACAACATTGTGAAAAAGGTCGTGGCACGCTTCTGTCTATATAAACCCTAAAAGTACCATAAAATGTTGCGCTATGATATTTGGAGAAGCAGAGCGTGCGAGCGTCGGGTCAAACTTTTCCACGAATTTAAAAAAAAAAACGTGCGAGCGAAATGCATATGCAATCCAGCCGTTAAATCAGTTGGTAGATAACTACGCATACAACTCATGGCTCCGTTTCTTATCCATAGATTGGAAAAACAAAACAAAACTAATCTTCTTCGTTTTAAAATTTAACTGATAAATTCAAATTCATTTCTATTAAATTTAGAGATGTCTAGTACTGGCAGTCTATCGCGCTATCTTCTTTGTATATACTCTTCATCTTCGAAACAGAAGACCAATTCCTTGCCGTATAAATCCCAAACTCTCACCGGGAAATTCACTTGCTCGGTTCGGTTGAAAACCGTCCAGAAATGGTCACCGCTCAAGAAAAATATACCAACTTTTCTCGAGACTTCTCCACCACAGAAAGTATATGCAAAGCGGTTCGATAGAAACGAACCGAACCGGTTTTCTTTGTCCGATTCATTTTCTATCATCTTTAAGCGCTTAAGGTAATAATTGTCAGATAGTGCCTACCAATTCTCTCGTTACAGTCTTTGCTATTTGATTTGATTTTAATATTTTTATTTTTTATCACTGTAGAGATGGATTTAAACTTGATGACTTGGGAATGGAAATATGGTCCATTGCATTGCCTGCTGCGTTGGCTTTGGCAGCTGATCCTATTGCGTCACTGATTGATACTGCTTTTGTTGGTCATTTAGGTTTTTTTAATTTCCATTGATCTTACTAGTAGTTTGATTTCACAAAAACCGCTACATGTAATTCTACTATAAAATTTAAATTGACTAAACGTCAATCTAATTTCAGTTGGCAAACACAGCATAGTAAATGTACTTCCAGGTCGAGCTAAGTTTAATGAGCTTGTGGATTGCTTCTCTTGATTTTTTTCTGATAAGTTTATCCTCCAGTTAACAATTTCTTAGCTTCTTGATTTTTATAAGTTGGCTCAAAATTACAAGACTGGTTTGCTTATTTCTCGTGTAGGATCTGTTGAATTGGCAGCAGTTGGGGTTTCGGTTTCTGTGTTTAATCTAGTGTCAAAGTTGTTTAACGTTCCATTACTTAACGTAACAACATCCTTTGTTGCTGAGGAGCAGGCATTGAATAGTAAGGATAATGGCAATTCTAGCCAAATTGGTAATGGTAATAAAGCTGTCGTATGATTATGTTTTGTATAAAGTTCTTGCACTACCGTCAACTATTACTAAGAGCTTTGATTGTGCAATTGTTATCAAGATCATGAAGTTGAGCAACAAGGCAAGAAACCACTACCTTCCATATCAACTTCTTTGACACTTGCTACTGGCATCGGCATTGCAGAAGCTGTTGCTGTCTCTTTTGGATCTAGTTTCTTATTGAATATCATGGGTATACCTGCTGTACGTTCTGCTTATCTAATTTTGATTTGATGAATGCGCCTTTTTAATCTTTATTATCTTTCTGTCATAGTCTTGTCTTGGTCACCTACACAAATGCACACAACAAAGATCATGAAAATAACTACCGAAAAGCATTATTTTCATCAATCATGTAAATCGTAGTCACTGCCAAATTGCATTTTTGTTACTGATAAAATGTGCCATATGCATTCTGGAATTCAATTTTGCCTGGACTGGCAGGGTAACAGCTGGTTGGCAGGTGTATTTGTGTGGAATCTGTGGATGCATACTAGAAATTCAATTAACCAAAATGTAGCTTGAATTTTCTCTCTCTTCAATGCTATATCCTGATTTTCTTAGCAAAGATGATCTACATCCAGTTCATTGGTTAACTCTGCCTTAGCAGTGAAGACAGCAAATTTGGGAAGAAAAATTCTACTAGTTTTGAGCAAAGCATCATTTCATGCTCAAGGCACTTTTTATGTCAATATACAGTAACTCTGCAGATGGATTATCTTTGCATCTTTCATGTATTCAATGAGAATGTTTTCTGGAAGTTTTATGCAAGATTTGTTACGTTGCAGGACTCACCAATGCGGGTACCAGCTGAGAATTTTCTCGCTTTAAGGGCCTTTGGTGCTCCACCTATTGTAATTGCACTTGCTGCCCAAGGTGTTTTTCGTGGGTTTATGGATACAAAGACGCCATTGTATGCAATTGGCAAGTATTACTACCTGCCTAGTCTCTCTATATTTATCTACCCTTTTCTCCATCAATCTAGCTATCTATTTATATCTATCTTTGTAGGTCTATACATATTATGATTTCTCTGTATATATGTGGTTGTTGCTTTCAACTATATGTATGTCAGAACACATGTTCAGATTAGCTGAACATCCATGCTCAGTGGAATCTATTCTACGTTATTTATGTTCTGAAATTACTTGCATAAACAAGGACAGTTTGGCTTAGCACATGCTTGATTCTTTGACTCATGGAGAACGTACTTTGATTGACCTGGCCATATTAAATGCTTGATGAATCCAGGATTTCAAGTTCATAATTGAACACAGCTATTAACCTTGCCATTAGTTAATCATACATATAATTTACATTTGTACTGACAAGTATACTACTGGAATTTCTTACATTCCTCGGTGCTCTCTTTTTATTTAAGATAACCATCATGATCCCTTATATTACAAAAGTAACCTCTAGTTCATTATGAATTGAAAGTTATATTAAGAGGATGGAGTAACGGAAGGATTTAGTTATATCTATATAGATATATATATTAAGTAATTCCTTCATACTTCTTCTACAACTGTATGGTAAAAAATTTTTAACATAAGGGCTATCTTGTTTTCTTGTGATTATGCATATGACAAACGTCTACTCTGTATTATCAGTGGCTGGGAACTTACTCAATGCAATTCTGGCTCCAATTTTAATATTCTTCTTTCATTTGGGCATTGGCGGTGCAGCAGTGGCTATTGTGATTTCTGAGTACGTCAATAATGTGGTAAACTTAACATTTCAGTGTACTTTGTGATATATGTTCCTGCAATTTGAGAAGTTGATTTTAATTATTTATTCCTTGTGGATTTCGTTATATACATTTTCAACAGATATTCGATTGCTTTTATCCTTCTATGGAAATTGAGTGGCAAAGTATTACTGATGTCCCCAGACATTGATGGGAGAAGAATTATCCGCTATCTGAAATCTGGTACTTGCCTAGCCTACTAAATTTACAATATCTTCTTTTTTTTGGCTCCAGTGATTTTTGTTTTTAGTTTCTTTGGAGGAATACCATCCCAAGATCGAACTCCTTTGAGTGTCTCATTTTGAAATAGAAAAATTCCAACTGAATTTCTCTTGTCTTAGTAATACTAGAATAATTTGACCTGGTGAAATGAATGATGCTAGTGGGCAATCAAGGAAAGTAGGTATCTCTTATATTAGTTGTATTTATGACCAATGCTATAACTTATTTTTAGTTTTCCATTTGAGTAGAGAATATGTTGTGTCTCTACAGGTGGTCTTTTGATTGGCCGGACCATAGCGGTGCTTCTAACCATGACTTTAGCAACTTCCATGGCAGCTAGGGAGGGGCCTATACCTATGGCTGGTCATCAAATTTGTGTACAAGTTTGGTTGACGTTGTCTTTGCTTACTGATGCTCTAGCACTTGCGGGTCAGGTATAAGTTTTGTTCATTGCAGTCTGCTGCACTGTTTCATTCATGGTTTCTGTCAAATTGCAAAACATAATTTGTTATCATACTCTTCCTATTCAGGAGCTAAGTATTTCCGCTTGAGCTTGCTTTTCTTATCTGTTATAATGTCTTATGCCAGTAGCCAATTGGATAAAAATTATAGAAATGTTGTAGAAGAGTAAATATTAGTTTGACTTAATTGTAGATGCCAATACTCACTAGGATGTACGGTTTTTAATTGAAGACTATAGGATGGTGTTAGGACAATGTTGACCCCATTTATACATCATGTTTTGAACTGGCAGCATCCATATTATGAAGCCGTATTCTTAAATTAATTGCCTTTTTCTTTTCAACCATTTTTGGTCCAAAATTATATGTTTGGATGTCTTTCACAGGCTCTTCTTGCCGCCGGTTATTCCCAAGGAAATTATGAACAAGCACAGGAAGTGGTTTTCAGACTCTTACAGGTTTGTATTATCTCTAACTACTCAGGTTTATTTTTTGTGGTGATTTGGTTTCTTTTCATTCAACTAATCAATTTCATGTTATTGTCTTTTGATTGGCAATCAGATTGGTTTAACAACAGGAGTAAGTTTAGCTGCTTTATTATTCTTTGGTTTTGGAGCATTTTCTCATTTATTCACCACAGATACAGAAGTTCTGTCAGTTGCCTGGTCTGGCATATTTGTAAGTGACTTTTGTTTTTCATGGCTTTTCTAGTACAAGAGCTTATCTACTGTTTGAATAGACCTTTTTCTATCAACTAATTGCCCGGTCCATTGTTGGTTGCTTAGACTGAGTTACTTCAGAAGTCCATGATACTTGCCTTTCTCTGTCTTTGATGATGATGATGATGATGATTGTTATTGTTGTTATTGTTCTTATTGTTGTTGTTGTCATCATTAAATATTCTTTTTGAACTTATTGTGTACTGCCTACTTCGCCAGGTATCTAGTAAAGAAAGTTTATTTTATTTTATTTTTTTTTAAGTTATGGTTTTCCTGGATACTCATCAAGTATGTCATGGTTGCAATTTTGAGATTGTTAAGACAAAAGACTGCAGACCTTACCTAACGTTTACTCTATTTTGCAGTTTGTTGCCGGATCTCAGCCAATGAATGCTATTGCATTTATCCTTGACGGGCTATACTATGGGGTTTCCGACTTTGAATATGCTGCCTACTCTATGGTTCTCTCTTTGCTCAAATGTGTTGACATTTTTGATCTAGTTCTTCAATTTTATTACTCACCTGCTTATTCACAATGGATAGGTACTAGTTGCACTAATCTCTTCAGCATTCATTCTTGCGTCTGCTCCCATGTATGGTCTTACTGGAGTTTGGACAGGGTTATTTCTCTTCATGACCTTGCGAGTAATATTTGGAATTGGGAGGTAAAGAAATTTCTTGTTCCATAATATCAAGATACTGGTTAATTATCACAACCAACTCATGGAACCACTAATTCATTGAAGGCTGGGTACGAAAAGTGGACCGTGGAAAATTGTGTGGTCCGAGATTGAGCAGTTAAGTGAATGAATGTAGTGGAGTTATTCAGACAAGATTTCTACTGTTACTATGATGTTTAAGGCTATCAGGGTATATAGCACACGTGCGTGCTTTATTGATACCGTTTGAGCAAACCTGCACCAGTGCTCCAGATATCGTCTCACTGTATTTGAAAATCTATGCTCATAGGTGGCTGGATCATTGATGATTGGGTTTCTTGGAGCTACTAAGAGCTTGCTGAACTTGTGGTTGAGCTACTATAACAGTGTGACTTAAAGGTTAGAATGATTATTGTATACAGTATTTGGCATTGAGTTTAGAATTTTTTTTTTGTCAATTTACTTTGTCTGCCAGAATTCACGTTTATGATTGATATTTTTCTCTAATAGTAGGTCAACATCGATTCCGCACTATGCTGTAAAGTTTAGCTACGCATTTGCCATTGTTGTCAAATGTATCTGTGATTACTACCTCAAGGAATGTTCTTTTACAGCCCTGCTTTATGCATTTTGCTTTCCTCTGGATTTATTGAACAACTGTACTCCGCCACATACTTAAATTAAACAACAAATGGTTACACTACACCCCCCGTCCAGCCATCAAATTCCTAGCCATTTTGAACTCAAGCAAAACCATTTTGAATGGCAATTCTAAATTACAGTTATCCGCAGCAAAAATTCTGAAAATACTGGATCAAAAAGGAGAAGATGAGATCGAAACATTTACTTATAGAATTTCATTTTTCGTATTAAACCCCAGATTGAGTTTGTGAATATCAAAACCAGTACAACACATATTACAATACTTACACGGCACGATCAATACAGGATAGTCAACTAATCCTCATCTTTGAAAAACACCAAATATTCTCTCCAATGGCCCTGTGTGGTATCACCATGGACTCCAGAGTAAAATAGCCAACTTCAGCTCAAAATCCACCAAAAATTGCAGTTACGCGAAGTATCAACATTAATTTCATGATTACTGGAACTTCAACTCGTCAACCAAAAGATTGGGTGCAAATCCCTGCCACTAAAAATTGAGAAAATAACCAGTAAATCATGAATACAGTAGAATTTAGCTCTATATCAGCTAAACCTAGCAAACCATCAGAAAGAATAAGAAAAAGGAATGGCCAAATCTCAATAGTCAAATTTGTATGGCCATATGTGTGTGGTTGAGTGTTTCTTGCAATCAATTGTGTTTAAATGGATATTAGTAACAACATTTGCGGCAAGATATTCATTTTTTTGATTCAATTACTGAACAATATACAAAGGAAGCATATAATTAAAGAGCTATGTCTGAAAATTAGCATCTTCCCTACTCAGAGATTTGACTGAACTCTTGTATTATTTTTAACCTCTCTCTCTACCCATGATAATTATCAACAGGGCCCAAACTATCCAAAAACTTCATCCTCCCAAAGAGTATCAATTTTCCTAAGTAATCCAAATAGATATCAGTAAAAAAAGAACCATCCTAAATTCACTTACATCACCATTCTAATATTGTAATCTCATTAAATACAAACCGCCTAAAATCTTTCAGAGTTATACTGATGACCGCCTAACTAGATTTAGCTTGCACTGCCATCCAGTCCTTTCCACCAAAGCAGCTCCAAACACCTCAAACAAGGGGAATACTATTTGACAAATACACTTTCACCACATAAAACACATAGTTCAAATATCTCAGTTGTACCCTAACAGCTACAAAGAAGATGATTTAACATTCCAATAATCAAAGACCATGAATAATAACCTTCATCAAGAAAGACAATATGCCTATCATGGTAGAGAATATAAAGTTAAACAGCATAGAAAAAAAGGATTTATCTGTCAATTACCAAGGGATTAAGCACAAGCAATCATTCATTTACTCTAATCCAGTAGACCTTGCAACCTTGTATCTTAATTTTCTATTGTGATTTTCCTGCCAAACAAACACACAGCATGTTAAAATAAAAATTATAACCCAACACAAGTTTTTGAAGAAGTTGATCAGACTGAAACTTACCAGCTCAAGAACCTGGGCCGAACTGGATTCAACAAGCCGAGCCAAGCTCTCAACTTTAGTCAACATTTTCTCGTACATATCTTCCAAAGCTCCCGTATAATTAACTGCCTCTGGTCCCATTAACCGTCTCAAACTCTCAACTTGAAACCCTTCCGTACAAGAATCCAACTGCTTCTGATCGTTTAGCTTCTCTTTCTTGGCACTCAAACTTTCCTCATCCATCGCCGAAGAGAAATGCATCAACGGCAGCGCGCAATTTGGGACGAAATTACCATAATGTCCCCGAAATGCGGGGCCGATATTTACCACGTCTATCGTCTTTGGGTGAAACGATTTACTCGAAGGGTTAAATTGATACGCGCGGTACTGGTGCGTGTGGATCAATTGATCAGTTAACGGCGTGGTGAAGAGAATGAAAATGCACGGCGTTAGATTTAGGGTTAAGTTTTTGATAGGAAAATAAAATTTGGGGATATTGGAGAGAGAATTAGTGACGGAGAATTCACGCCAGGAGGGACGGAGAGGGGACTGGCGACGACCAGAAAACCATCCGAGCAGGTGGTGCTGGTGATGAGAGGGAATCCGGAGCGGGTCGATTTGTCCGAGTGAATCGTAAAAGGAAAGAGGTGACCCGAAGCAGATGAAGCCGGTGATGGTAGCAACAAGATAGGAGGCGAACTCGTCGGTGGAGGAGGAATCGTCAGAAAGAGTGGACGGAGTTATTTGAGTGACGTGGCCGAAAATAAAGCCATCTACGTCGCCTGGTGATGAAGAGAACCGTTGGATCATTGAGGCCAGTGTGGGACCCGATATCGCTATTTTCTGTAACTGTATATTTTCCATGAGAAATCATGCGAGCAAGAGAGAGGGGAGAACTATAAATTCCTCTCAATTATATTGACTTCACCGAGAGACACGCCATTTTCATGACAGCTTGAATAAAATCTTTGAACTGTTGTGTTTGGGATTTAACCATACTTAATTATTGTTTGTAATCAAAATTTAAAAATTATCTTCCGATAAAATTTTATTTAAAATTAACTATTTACGAACAAAAATATTCTCTTTTTTTTTTTTTACCAAAGTATCCGGGCTAATTTACATACATCTTGATTAATTCTCAGAAAAAACTGGTGCAACATCCCATCGTCCCTCCACTTAAATTAAGGACAACTCAAGAAATCGAACCCAAGATCGTACGTCTAATCATAAAAAATTGAATCCAAAATCATACGCTTAATCATATAGTCTTAAATTCACTCATGTCAACTAAACTACCCATATGTGGGTAGATATTCTTTTCAACTTATAACAAAAAACATTATTAACGTATTATTCATTCGTAGTATTACTGTTTACACATAAATAATAATAAAAAAATAATAATTAATTTTTAAATATCTTTTTATAATTTTTAATTAAAAATATTTATAATAAAATAATATTTAATATATTTATTTAAATGATATTTAATTAATAAATATGAATAATAATACTAATAATATTTATGAAATATTTAATTAAATATTATTATTTTTTTATAATAACTAATTAATAAAAAATATTGTATATAGACAATATTATTTAATTAAATACACATAAAAATATTAAATTAAAATATTATTTTAAAAAACAAAATTTAACAAAAAATATTTGACAATATTTAATAAAAATAATGATACTAAAAATAATTAATTAATCAATAATTAAATT
>JAVXUL010000004.1:1247459-1259698 GCA_035590515.1 Trichilia minutiflora | reverse complement strand
AATAAAAATAATAATATTTTATAATTAATACTAAAAATAATTAATTAATTAATAATTAAATTAATATTATTTAAATATTAATTTAAATAATATTATATTGTCTAAATATTAATTTAATTTATATATTTATTAATTTTTTCAAAGTGATTAAAATAGCTTAAATTTACTTATTTGATAGAGTGAAATTTGCTGATCCCTAATTGAAATAGAGCGTACTTGGAAAAAAAATAGTTTAGGATTTAGTCAAAAATATCCATTGTTTATAGGATCTATTAAAAAAAAATACTTAATAAAAATTCATTAAAAAATAACTCATTTAACTTTTTTTAAATAATCCCTAGACTTCGTTATTTACAAATTAAATTAATTAATTTATATAAAATATAATAAATTTTAATATTATAAATTATTTTATTATAAATATAAAAAATTATTTGTTTATATTAATTTTATTTTTTAGTTTATTTTTAATTTTTTTTGTTGAGATTTGTAAAAAATTATAAAAATAACTATAATATTATAGTAAAAAAAATTAATAATACGAATTAATATAATTATTTTAACTAAAAAAATCAAATATATTATAAATTAATTTATTTATTTATATGATATGATATGTTATTTTTTATTTTTTAAAAATATAAATATGACCCAATCTAAATCGCTTAGGTATTTATGCTTAAAATTTTAGATTATATTTTTAAAATTAATCTTAAAACTTAATTTGTAAAATTTAATTCAATCTAATCCATAAATTATAATCTAATTCGTTCATATATTTACGTTTAAAATTATATCATAAAATACTTATAAATTAAATTAGATTGTCATAAACATAATTCATAATATGACTCAATTCAATTTAATCCAAAATTATTTCTCTCTAATTTTAGTCCACCTTTTTACTTCTTATAGTCATCCATGATCCATCGGTTTGTTTAAATTCAATCCAATGATTAAAAAAGGAAGTAACAACTGACAAATCTAATTGATTGTTTATATCAATTGTTTTTTAACGACAAAAATTACAAATTTAGATGTGTGAATAGCCAATACCTAGTTATTAATCTCAAGATAGAATAACGTTGCCATGGAGCCAATCAACCAAAACTGAGAAATGACACAAGTGGTCGGTCGTGTAAAAGTCGTGCAATTTCTTATATCATTTAAGTTTCTCGCTGTTTACAAACGGAAACATGAATTGAAAGAATACATTATTGAAAAAAATAACCCACACCAATATGTATATGCACACACTTTAACAAATAATAAGAATTAAAGAATTTCATCTCTCTTCTTCTCTCTCTCCTATAAAATCCTAGAATCCAAACCCATGTATGAAAATCCTCTTATTTTTCTTGTTACCTAATAAATAAAAAATGATAATAAGAACAAGTATGACACTATTCAGTTGTTGTGCTGGGACCTTTGCTCCCATCATCACCAGCACTAGTAGCCATGTCTGGTTTAATCTCCTCTAGTTGCTGAAGAACCTGCTGAACTTCTGGACGCGCAGTTGGTGAGGGATCGACACAATGCAGAGCTAATTTCAATGTGTTAAGTAACTCGTCTCCTATTGTTGGTGCATCCCTAATGAGCTCCAAATCAAAGACTTCGTTTGTCCACTCTTCTTTTACAATTGAAGCAACCCATTGGGGTAAATCCATTCCATTCATCGGCTCGCCAGGGGATTTCCCAGTTAAGAGCTCCAATACGATCACTCCTAGGCTGTAGACATCTGTTTTGGTGTTTGCGTTCTTGAGTTTTGAGAGCTCTGGCGCACAGTAGCCCTGTGTTCCTGCAGTGGCTATCACATTGGTGCTGGCAGCTGCTGTCATGAGACGGGAGAGGCCGAAGTCTGCAATGTGAGGATTAGTCTTCTCGTCGAGAAGTATGTTGCTAGATGTAAGATTGCCATGTATCATGTTTTCTTCGGTGTGAAGGTAGTTCAATCCGCGTGCAACGCCTACGATTATGTTCATCCTTGTTGGCCAACTGACAATGGTTTCTGGACCACGAGCTGCATATAGTAGAAAATATAAATTGATGCAAAGCAATGATCAAAATATCATCAAGCAAATTATTCGGAAGACAACATAATCTTTTTTTTTTTTTTTTTTTAGTTTGCAGCAATAATTTTTAAGGAAATATAATTCTTTCAAAAGTAGAGCAAATTATATATGAGTTGGTTGAATATACTAACCATGGAGGAAAGATGCAAGGCTTCCTTTTGGCATGTAATCGAATACAAGAAGCTTTTCTCCTTTTGGTCCCAAGTAATAGGCTCTGAGGGCAAGGAGATTTGGTTGGCGAATCTTCCCAAGTGCCGCGGCCTCAGCTTCAAACTCTTTCTGTCCCTTTGTTGTCTTCTCCCTCAACCTCTTCACAGCAACTTGACTACCATCCTCTAATGTCGCCTTGTATGCTGTCCCATAATTGCTCTTTCCCATTATTTCTGCAGTTGCACACAACAAATCATCGGCTGTAAACAAGAATGGCCCATCAAAATGGACTAATTTTCCACCCATTTCGCCGCCAGATTCAACTTCAGTGCCAGCCTTTGGAGCAGCCCTCTCAACAGCTTTCTGAGTTGTAGATTTACCATTCTTTTCTTTTAAAGCAGATCTTTTCCTCATCAAACAAACGAGTAAAATACAGAACAGTATAAGCACAACTGCAAGGAGGGCACCAACTGCTATGAGAATAATGTCTTTGATACTAAGTTTGTGGTGATGATGATGTTTTGGTGCCCCCACTGGTGAAGCTGGAAGACTGATAGGTGGGGGAGAGGGACATGCAGTTGAAGGGCTGTAGCCACATAGCTGAATGTTCCCCGCAAAAGAGCTTGAATTGAACTTCTTGGAAAGGAGAGATGGAACAGAACCAGATAGATTATTGTAAGAAACATTGAAAGATGTGAGATTAGCCAGGCTGGCAAGTGAAGCTGGAATTTCACCCAAGAAATGATTTTCGGATAAATCTAGTTCGTTGATGCCGGAGATGTTGCCTATAGTTTCTGGGATTTGGCCTTTAAATTGATTATTCTTCAACTTGAGCAATGTGAGGTTCTGTAATCTTTCCAATCCTTCTGGGATCTTGCTACTGAGGCGATTGTTCTGAAGGTTCAGTGAAACAAGAGAGGTTAGGTTGGTAAAGGTAATAGGAAAGCTTCCATTGATATCATTGTATGATAAATCTAACTTTTCGAGCTTAGAGATATTCCCTAACTCATCAGGTATGGTGCCAAAAATCTTGTTATGGCCCAGAGAAATCTCTTGAAGCAAACCCAACTTGCTCAGAGAAACTGGAATTGCTCCGGTGATTAGATTATGATCAAGGGTTAAGAATTGAAGTTGGTAATAGTTGTTTCCTGCTAAAACACCCCAAGTATCTGGAATGGAACCAGATAAATTGTTGTGTTGAAGAGCAAGGACAGTGAGAGAAGGTAACCTAGTAAGACTTGCTGGAATTGAACCCGTAAGAGAATTATAGCTCAAATTAAGTCTGTATAACCTGATGGAGTTTGCAAGAGCAGGAGGAATTGTACCAACGAGTGCATTGTTACTTAAATCAAGAGTCAGAAGATTATGACAGTTAACAAAAGGAGGGATAGAACCTGAAATCTTATTATTGAAGAGATAAACTCCTCTTAGATTGGGAAGAAAACCAAGAGACCAAGGGACGGGACCACCCAGCAGATTATCATGAAGTGAGAGCTTTCTTAGGGCTTGAAGCTGACCAATTTTCTCAGAGATTCTGCCACCAAATCCCCTCCAAGGAAGCTGAATAGCAATGACCTGCCCCTTAACACACTTGATTCCTGCCCATCCACCTGAGCAAGCTCCTAGACCACTATCATTCCAGCTCCGCAGAACCCCTTTCAAGTCTATTAGATCATGTTTGATCGCTCCAAGTGCTTGGTAATCTGCCTGAGTAACAATTACCCCATCCCATGAGCGACCTGCAACAACTTGAGAAGTAAAAGCAAGTACTAAACACAAAAACAATTGGGTATAGATTAAAAAATGCTTGCTGTTGCCAAATTGGTTCAAATGGTAACATGGATTTTCCATGAACATGAAACGGAATAGACAAAATGCTGAAAAAGTAAAAGAAGGAAGTAGTCTGATATTTTGCTTTTATCTACTCCTTTTTGTTTTGCTTCCTTTATTTAAAGAGTTTAAGATTGCGAAGAGAAGATATAAGGATGAAAGAAAAAATGGATGAGTGAGTGAGAGTGAGAAGTGTTGTTCTGGGAAGGGAGACAAAAGTCAATCAATCTGTTGGTTTGGTTTGGTATCAGAGTGTTGCATACTCGGGATAAATTATAACGGCTAGTTTTCCTAGCATACTTGGTCTTTAGAACGGTTATGAAGAGTTCTCGCTCACCTTAGAAGTGTGGTCGTTTTCTAACGGCTATATTTCATGGGCTACAAATACGGATAATCAAATTGAGAAACTTCAGACTAGTCACGTGGCAACAATTTTCTATTTTATTTTATTATGTATTTGGCATCAATAGATTCTCTGAACCGCAGGTAACCACGTTCCTTGAGTTTTGTAAAATACAACTAAATATTTCTTATTAGTATTTACCGATTACATGTGAATAAAAGAAATTATAAAAGAAAATTTAAGAATTATATATAAAAAAAAAGAGTTAAAAGTTGCATTATATTTATTTATTTTAGACAAATTTTAATATTTTACATTGATTTTTGTATGTTTTTCTTAATTTGGGCCCTTCAATTTTTGGGAGTTCAATGAGTTTGCTTTTTCTTTTCAACGAGTAAAAATCTCATCTCATGATAGCCTTTGGTTGATGTGAATTCATCCATCATATTATAAATCGAGATAATATAAAAGTTCAAGCTTGATGACCAAAAACAATCCTTGATGATGAACACAATGCATCGTAAGTCACCACCATACCAAATCTCAAAGAATTTTTTGTCACAAAGAAAATTTAAATAAAAATATCTCAGATCAAAGTTTTAAACCATCAAAATAAAACGAAACACCAAATGCACATAAAACATTAAATTGAATACAGATCAAATCCATTATTTTCTACTAACAAACAAAATTACCCAGAAATTATGATATGCATCAGAAAATATCAAATCCGTACATCAGAAAATATCAAATCCACAATAAGATTCTGATATCAATTCCATTTCCATGATCTTGATCTGTATTAAGAAAACGAAATTACAAATTGTATCAGGTAAAATGAAGTTAAAAAAAAAAAGTAATAGATACATACAAGTTTTATCAAATATTCACTCTATCCATGACAAAAAACATCCAAAATTTCCAAATTGACATTTATTTCGGCTATCCTTAAATTCAATGAATCAATCAAACCGTTGACTTAAACGCGGGCAGCAACAGCCGGGGCAGCGGCAGCGGCAGCAGCAGCATTGGATGCGGCACCACCGAGGAAGGACAAGAATCCAGTAGCAGCAGGCTCCTGCTCGTCCAAGAACAGATCCTCGGGAACTCTAAACGCGCCGTGAGCACAAACCACAGCCGCTCCAACCAAAAGAGCCGAAATCAAGACGGATCCAACGCTCGTGAGGAAAACAACGAAGACGCTCAACAAGATCAAGATCCCGAGGGTCTCGCGGTCAGTGAAAGTGCGGCCGAAAATAACAAGAGGCTGATCTGACGGACGAAAGAGGTAGAGGAAAAGCCACGAGGCGAGAAGGCCGATGAGCATGAGGAGAGAGAAAGGATTGGTTATGAGAGAGAAAGCCAAGACGAGACCGAGAACCGTCAAGTAATTGACGCGGAAGTAGGAGTAATTTTTGCGAACGCGTAGGGTGGCCTCGGAAAAGGACTCCGGTTTAGAGAATGCGGATCGATCTACGAGTTCCAACCAAGGACGACGTTGGGCAAAGCCATTGCGTAGGGATTCGGAGACGTGGTTGATCAAAGCGCGGAAAGCGGGCGTGGCGATCGGCGGTTGTGATTGCGCGGATGAGGCTGAGTTTACGGGTTGAGGGTTTGAGAGTAGTAGTACCGGCGGTGCGGCGGATGACATATTGTTTGTTAGATCTAGAGAATTTGGATGATTTTTGTTGAGGGATTTCAAGATTTGGGAATGATTATTAGAGAATGGGTAGAGATTTGAGGAAATAAGAGGAGGGAATATAGCGTGTGGTGAGAAAAAATGAGGAAATCAAGTAATAGATGGGAAGAAAGACAAGGGACATTTCACGGTAATTTCGTTCGATTTTTTTCCTCGAGGCCATAGCAGTGTAACCGACAGGTGGAAGAGACGCAACAAACAATTAGAATTTGGAAAATAACGAGTGGATGACGTGGCAACGTAACGTCAGGAATAGTTCAAGGGATCGAAGACTGTAGGCTGGGCCGGAAGTTAAATGGGCCCACCCTAACATTTATTATTTTCTATAAATATCATGTTAATTTAGTATTATTCCAAGAGGCAATACTTTGTTACAATTCTGTCTATGAATTATAACAAAAATGTTATATTTTCGTCTAACTTTCCTGATATATATGTATATATATATATATTCAATTCTTCACTCGAACATTTAAATTTTTTGTTATGAATTTAAGCAACTATCACTCCTTATTCTCTGATTCTCCCACCTGATACAAAATCAAATATGTCTAACAGGAAGAAATATCAAACTGAGATCCAACAAATTGATTCGGTGGGAAATCAGCTGCTGTTAATCTTTCTGGTAATGTAAATGCAGTAGAAATTCAGAGGGAAAATCTTTTGACTCTTTGTGGCATATTCTCTGGGTTTTATGGTTGGGTAATGTACCACTATGAAGTGACCAACCATATGGTAAGGTTCAATCCCATTGAAGTAGATGCCATTGTTTGCTTTAAATGAAAAACTTGTATACAAAATATACAAACCTATACAACGAATTAGCATGCTAATCCCTCATATGACAGATGTTAGGTATAATCTTTTGCTTCCAAGAAATCCATTGACCTTAAATAAACAGCTAGTTGCAGAATGAAGGGAACAAAATTTCTAAATTGGATTACAACTCACTGGCTCTATATTAACACTAGATAACATGGAATTTTATTCTACAATATCATTGGCTAGTACCAATGAATGTTAACTTCCACAAGCAAACACACAAGATAATGAGAGTAATGTCATAATATTGAGTCAAATATTAACAATTTTCTGAAAGTACCAAATCACCATACAGATAGATCGACAGATCCGATAATGCACAACCCCAAGCTTGAGAGAGCCAAATTTAGCAAGTGGACCCATTCCATCCAAAGTTTGAACCCTACAAAATAAGTAATTTTTAGAGCAACAACTTCTACAAAAGGATAGAGATAATAGGATAAACAGAAAACAAGTTAGTTGGATTCTCAATAAATTATGATAAGAGTCATGCTCACTGTTATAAACAGTAAAGATCTATTTACATGATCTATTGCTAGTGTATAGCATGCAAACACTGTACATGTTCTTGACTTTGATGGGCCTAAACAAGCAGGAAGAATGCAATGAGATGAGACCAGAGAATTGCATGGCAGTCTTCATTTTTGAAAATCAAGTTAGTTGATATGGCTTGCCTTAGTCTCATAAAATTTGATGAAGAATCGTGACTTGGGCACTGACAACTTCTTCTCGAGGATTGCAGAAATTGCAGAACTCAGTTTCTTGTTTACATCAGGAGTGAGGCCCCCAACGGACACCAACTCGCCATAGGCTGCTGGCTGCTCAGTTCCACCAAAAGCAATAGGTGTTGATCCCTTCAACACAATCATCACATATTGCATATCAACCAACACAATAGTTCAGGGCGCGCAGAGTGAAACAACTTTAAATATTGAGTAAACAATTGTAAAATTCTTTGTTATCTTAACCATAAAACTATATGTTCACAAAGTGACCCAAGGTCAAATTGCAATGATAATAAGAAAAAGGTAACATTGTGCGCCATGTAAAATACAAAATTTTAATCTGATATACAAGGAGAGAGAATTGTCCTCACTAACACATCCACTAAACCAGAAGCAAAATAACTATGACCTACTGCTCACGTAAAGAGCTAGATTTCATATTGCGTTCAGTGGTGATGAATCACGTTTATTTTACGTATGCCTCAATTTAGAAGCCGCAAAAGCTATGAAATGCTTAAAAAAATCGAATATAATTAAAAGTTTAAACCATCTTAACCGCGTGGAATTCTGTTAATTTCTTACCTTCACTGAGATACTACTTATATAGACTACTACATCTAATATTTGAAAAACAACAAAAAAATAAAATTAATGCATGAAAGTATAAAACCATAGAGTGTTCTTACAGCTTCGGGTTTGCCGATAACGCTTGCGACGACGGAGGTAGCCTCGGAAGGATGGATGACTTGTCAACGCCCTCAAGACTGACGTTGGTTGAAAGGTTCAAACACGGCATCTTCTCTTTCGTTCTTTTACCAAATCCATGGAAAACCCTAGTTCTCGTCTTTTCCACGTACTCACGTAAGGTTTATTGAAGAGGAAGCCTGCCTTCATTGGTCTAGAGAAAAGAAACTGGAAGCAGTACGCACAGCCCAGGATGCTGTCCCAATCAACTTTTGGGTTAAGTATAAGCCCAAAAGCTCCAATTCATGAAATCCTTTTTGCCTATTGAATTTCCTCCAATGTCCAACTTTGCAACCATGTTTTTGACTCTTCAGGAACACCCTTCTGGAGTATTATCACAATTTCATTTTTAAATTTTAAATACCATGTAATTTATTATCCACTGAATGATGATTCTTTTACAAATTTTAAAATAATTTATTATGACGTTTTTATCATTGAATTGATAAATATTACCTCGTGTAAAATAGAAAATGTGACTCATTAGAACCTTAAGTTATTATATTTTTAAAAAATTATTTTTTTTATGATTTTTAACACAAAATTAAGGATATATTTAAGACTAAAGTGGTGTGATGTTTAAATTATAATAAAAATAAAAATAAAATAAAATTATTTATTAATGAGTTAGTAGATGGAAATTTAAGTTATTTTCTTTTAACAATTATATATCAAAAAAAGTCCATGGATGGTTGGTAAAGTAAGTATATAAAAGCGAGTCCATATAGTCTTTAAATTTGAGAAAGTAACGAGAATTTCCCTTAAATTTAAGGAAGTGATCAGAAAAGCTTTTTTCTTTAGACACAAAATTAAAATCATAAAGATAAATTTCAGATTAAACTTAGTATGCTGCCCATTTTAAAAAATATTTGGGGAAACAAATTTTTGGTAGCTCGCTCAGGCAGCAAGTTTATTTGCGATTTTTGGCGATGTCCGTTGTTTTTTTGCGCCCGCTCCCGTTGTACATGGAGCCTGTTTCCTAGTTCATGGAAGAGAGGCTGATGGTTGTTGTCGAGGCTGAGTAAGCATGGTGGTTCATTCTGGCAATCATAAATGTGGGTGGTCGTTGGATTCAAATTTTGAAATCATGAGCTCATCTATGGTATATACAAATCTTAACTCATTCAAAATAAATTATAAAATAAATAAATGAAAACAAATCATATACAAAAACATAATGAAAACAAATAAATTATATAAATTTATTAATCATAATAATTTAATGAATTTTATAATATTTTTTAGAGCAATTAAAAAAAATACGTGAAGGCATTCCTACGTATTTTCATTGTCTTTGTATTTTTTTGTATGTGCACGTGCAAGTGTTCAATATTGGCATTGCTACGTTGTTTCTTTGCATTTGTTTTTGTTTTTTTGGTATGCGCACGAGTTTTTTCTTATTTTTTCTCTATCTTTTTTTTTCCAGTTGTATTTTCTTTCCTTTATTTTTGTCGTATCTTTTTTTTTTTCATACATATTTTCTCTCTTTTTTTTTTCTTTTTCTTTTTATAATAAAATCTCAACTGTTATTGTAATTCCCTTATTTCTTTATCTTCCAACTCTCCGTGACTTCTCATAATTCCCAAATTTTTAACTTTCACTTTTTTATAGCTTTTTATTTTTTTAATTATTTAAAAAAAAAACTAAATTAGGGTATGACAAACTAACAAAAATTTATCTAGTTATATTACAATAATTTATTGCAAAGTTGTTTTTATACTAAAAATAAAGTAAAATTTATAATCTTTAAGGTTTTTGCCTCTCTTCTGCAATTATATGAGAAGGGGTTCAAGTTTTTCTAAACATTGCAAGATTATATATATTTTTTCAATATATTGAGTAAACTTTAAAGATGAATTATGATATCTTTTAATAGTATTTTTTTTAATGAATATATGAAAAATCTAAAAATAGATTTATATATTTAGATCTCAATTTTTTTTTTAAAAAATTGAGTATAAATCTTAAATTATTTATTTTTTCAACTAAAAATCAATTTTTTTATTTTTATATCCTTATAATTTTAAATATTAAATAAAAAAATAAAATCTTGAATATTATTAGTTACTTATATATTTTTACCCTCAGGGCTTAGTCTGGTGATAAGGATTTGAACTTTCAAGAGATCTCAAGTTCGAATCTTAGGGATGTCATCCTGTTGAAGCGTCAAGAGGATAGGCCATGAGTTTTATCTGAACTACCTTTTCGAACGTGAAAGTAAATCAATTCAACTAATACTTATCCCCGATTCAATAGATTAGAATTTTTTACGTGATAATAAACTAATTCAACTAGTGCTTATCCCCGATTCGATATATTAGGATTTTTCACGTATAAAAAAAAGTGTCTTAAAAATTTTATTAAATAAAACTATTTTAATTATCTAAAATATACAAATGTTAAAAAATTAAGCATAAAGAGAAAATAATAATAATAAATTCTTAAAAATGTCATGTGCCTCATGGCACTCCAAAAATAAAAACTCCCATGAAAATCTACTCAAGAATTAAGTCATGAAACCCAAGTAATAACATTTAAGTATCACTTAACGTTACAAAGATTATTATATCCCCATCCATTTGATCTGCTAGGTAGATCATATTTTTGATGTGATTGAATTGTTTTGTTTTCCAGCTGTCGTATCATAGACTTTGAGGAAGAATCTTGTTTTTGGAATGGACCATTCATCTTCTAAAATGGATCCGAGAGTAGAAATCAAATTCCTCTTCACTTCTCGGTTAATTCCACCCATGGAGACAACCTCACCATATGCAGCGAGATCTTTATTGCCATTGAAAGAGATATTCACGGATCCCTTTATGATCACCATCACAAACTGCACACAATACTCAATACACATTTAAAAAAAAAATTAAAAAAAAAAACTGAGATATTGTTTCAACATATTTTATTGTAAAAACTTGGTGCATGGATATATTTATTACAGGATATTATTGGTTCAATGTACGTGGATTCGATGTATACCAATTTCTTTTTTGTGATCTAATGTTCAAGATGATTGATTTTCACGATTATAAGTTTACATTGTTAAGGGCTGTTTTCTTTTGATATGAAAAATGAACAATTGGTTATTTCAACAAAATATTGAAAAAAAAAAAAGAAAAGAAAAGTGAATAATCTAACAAATGTGCATCAATAGTATCTGAAAATCTACTCCTTCAGTTGGAGTACAACGAATTATCCAAATCCAAAGCAAAATAAGAAGGAAAGAAAAAAAAAGGATTCAATTTCAACTCTTAATTATTGTATTTCATCAGCCTTGAATTTAATTTAAACACCAAATCTCTCCTGAAAAACATTAAAAAGTGTTTTCAGGCAGTAACTTCTCACAACCAACACGATTCAATTCCATAATCCTTTAATTAAAGATCATAAAGGCAAAGATAGAATACTAAACTTACGTTTTCAGGTTTTCCAATAATCTTTGCAACAGCTTTTGTTGCTTGAGAAAGTACTGGATCAATATCAACTTCATCCAGGTTAAGGTTAGTAGAGATGTAAAGGCAAGGCATCTTCTTCTTCTTCCTTCTGTTTTTTGTGATCTTAGCTAGCTTTCTCTTTTCTCTCTTTAATTTTCTGATTTTCTTCCGTTCACCGGAAAAAAAACAGAGACAATGTTTCGTGGTTTGAACTGCAACTAATCAGATGGCTTTTTATAATAATTGAATTGAAGTGGGTATTGGTTTTAAAATTAAATTAAAGCACGCAATCCTTGAGCTTCTTTTATTAATTATTTTTCCTTTTGGTGTGTAATGGAAATGGTTCTCCTCTAATTTAGTAATTTTATTCGTTTTTCAGAGGGTCCAAACCAACTGGGTTTTTACTTTTTATAG
>JAVXUL010000004.1:1217068-1232324 GCA_035590515.1 Trichilia minutiflora | reverse complement strand
ACAAAAGGTATATACTTAAGAAATAATGATCCAGAACCATATGACACGATTGGTTCTAGGGCATATCTCTAACAGTTCTATTATCAATTACAAAGAAAATATTTTTATCACTCGTATTTGTTACAACACTAGTTTGACGGTATCATTCTTTTTTTTAATAATTTTTTTTTACATTTTTTTTTATTTTTCAACTTAAAATATTTAGACTTAATGTGTCCTTTTTTATGATAATAATTATATTCTAAATTCTTATGCCTGAATTTAGATCTAATTTTAGATTTTTTGTTTTCAGAGTCTCTCTTTTCTGATATGCTCTTAATAACTAAACCTTCTACCTGACTTTCATTACCTTCCCTAATTATATCCCTATCAATCTGTTCTTTAGAGTTCAAAGCAAATTTATTTTTTTGATACGAAATTATGTATTTTTCATAAATCATAGTATCCAAAAAAAATACTGAAAGGATTAAGAAAGAGAACATAATAACAATATAGCCTAATCTTTATCATCTATTTTAACATTTATATTTATCAAATTCATAACAATGGAATCAAATTTATCAAAATATGAGAGTATAGACATATCTTCTATCATCCGAAGCATATACAAGGATTACTTCAAGTAAAGCTGACTTTTTACTATCTTCTTCATATTCAAAACTTTCAACTCCTCCCACATACCTCTTATAGTTGTCTCAGTGATAACTTTCCATAAATTTCATTAAAGAAATTTAAGATAATACATGATCTCGCTTTTTTATCCATAGCAGCAAAATCTTTATTACCTTATTTTTTAGACTTTTTCTCTATTTCTTGGAGAGCTAACTCAACTTTATCCTAAATTAATATCACTCTATCTTAAGTTGTCATATTCTGAAGTTGATCCTCCAATCGAACTTCTCAACATAGATCTTTGTTATTGTCATCGTTACTAAAAAATCTCAAAAGAGGTTTTGATATTAAATTGTTAAAAAAATATTTTCAGAAATTAATAAAAGAGACTTGAGCAACTAATCTAATAAGATAAAAATAAGATACCAATATTTACGATGTTCGATCAATATGACCTTACATATATGGATGTAGACGAGCAAAATAATTTTACTATCCTCAAAAGAAGAATAAAAAATTTAGAAGAGTGATCCTAAACTCACAAATTTAACTAAAAGTCTCGAATAACTTTAAGGATCTAAATGACTTATAGGCCTAATTTTATGAAACACTCAAATCCAAAATACTATCACAAATCTTTTAACTTTTTTCTCACCTAAAACTATTTCATACCCCTCCTATTTATAGCAAAAGGTAACCAGCCAATATATTTAATCAAGAACTTGCATTCATCCCAACAAATTCATATAAAAGAGCAAGGAAATCTTAGAATTTTTTTTTTAAGTGTATAATAATCTTTCATCAACCTTGAAGCTCACGAAAATAAAATAAGAAAATAGATGTATAATTATTATAAGGTAGATAGAGAGCTGAGGAGAAAAGCTGAATACCAAATAGAGCTGAAGAGCGAAAAGACAAAGGAAGGTTTGGAAATGAAGGATTCATGGAAAGTAGGAGAGAATGAATAGGAAATAAAGAATGGTTACTGTTGATAAAAGAAAATTTTGCACAGTAGCATTGGGTGTTTTCCGCATGCTGAAAAGGAGTGACAGTAACATGAAAGAGGACAGCTCCATGAAAGAAATGTCCCACGCAATAGGGAAGGCCCTCATGAAAAGTTTGTAAGATAATGATATATTTTTATTATTTTATTTCTTTAGAAATAAACATTTTCTGTTTTGTCCGCTATATGTTTATGATATGTACAATTTGATCCACTAAAAATCTAGCTTTATACCCTAGGGCCTCCTAAGGTCGAACAGACGTCATTTGGACCACGTCTCAGTCGGGTTGCTTGGAGTTGGAAATACAATATCAGAGGTAGGACGCCGGAGCTTTTTCAGTTAGCTTACTCAGATACGTAGGTTAATAAAATAGAGACTTTACAGGTTTGTAAACTTTTCTTTCTAAAAGTAGAAAAAAAAACTCATTAAAAAAATCTGTTGAATAAGAAGATAAAGGAGTGACATTTGAAATTCCATTAATCCTAAAATTCTAATCATTATGTTTGATCAGGTAGAATGAAATGGAAAAGAATAGGAATGACATTGAGAATGAGATTAAAAATGAGAACGAGAATAAAATTATGTTTGGTATTGTCAATTATGAAATGAACATTTTATTCTATCTTTATATTTAATATAAAAAAATACGATAGAAATAGAATGAAAAAATAATCAATAACAATAATACCTTTATAATAAAATAGAATGAATATCTATCGATAATTTGCATAGAGAATGAATTATTAATTATTAGAGTTTAAAATTTTATTTTATTTTTTTTTTTAATAAAAGGATAGTTTTAGAATTTAAAAAAATAATAATAAAGATAATTTTATCATAAATCTAATTTATAAATGATGGAATGACTCATTTCATAATTTTTGTGAGGAAATAAAGATTATTTCCTCATTTTCATTCTATAGTACGTATTAAACAGACTTTTTATCTCCTTTTGTTCTCATTTTCATTTTTTATTATTCCATTCCATCTAACTAAATATGCTATAAGTTATCTAATATCTCTTTGTCTAATCAGATTATACGGTGTCATTCGTATTCTTGGTGACTCGATCATTTACAGAATCAAATAATTTGCATAATCAGAACAAAATACTAAATGACCCATATGTTTATTTATCAATATTAAATCAATTAAAATCAGAATTACAAAACTATGAACAATGATCCAAAAATAGCATCTTTCATATCATATCATTATTATACCTTGTTTTTACTTTCTACAAAACTCTCATTATTATACCTTGTTTTTACTTTCTACAAAACTCTCAGCATATTATATTATCATAAAAATATCCATAGAATGTTTTTCCAATGAATTCTCAAAAATTTAATAAAAATTATTCTTTTAACATCTATCTTAAAAGTAAGAAAAAATTTTTAAAAAAATAGTACAACAAATACCTTCAAGTGTAGATGAATCATGTATATGTTGTTAGAATTTTATAATTCCTTTATTCATCAAGATCACGCATATACGAATGTAGAATACAATTATGTGTTAGAGATGCGTACTTCTTTTGATCATTGACGCAGCATTTCAAAAAGGTTAGGTCTTCCTCTCTATTCTTTAACTTGTGGTAGCCTACTCAATAGGAAGGAGGCAGGTTAGGATTTTGAAACCCATACTTTCCTTTATATAGAGTTAGAGAGGGGACCTAACCTAATCCTGATTGATCTTTGTTAGGCCTCTCCATCAAAGGCTTCAACATGATTCATGGTTTACACTGATTATTAAAACTAGTTCGTTATATATGTTAAGCCCAATTTTCTTTAGATCACATAATTGAATCCACTTTACTCAATAACTATGATATTAACCTATTTTTAATAAAATCATAATAATAATTTAATGTAAGCCCATAAAAATCTAACCGGATGAGCATAGACTATACCATTTTTTTTAATATTTACAAGGTTCCACCAAATTCATGAGCAACATTGGAGCAATTCAAGTCATATTAACATAAAGCATCTGATAAATAGGTGAGTGTAGGTGGATGACTAAACTTTATATGCATTAAAATATAAATTTATGAACAATTATTGTTTTTTTTAATAAGATCATTATTGTTAGGATTTTGTATTTACTATCGTCTTCTTTATATTATAAAGACAGAAATCTTTTTTTAATAACATATAAATCTCATATGATATTTTACAATAATATTGTTCACATGATTTTTATTTGATCATCAACACGTTTATGATGAAAAAGTTGCAAAATTAATTAAAAACTTTGTTGTTTGTTAATCGACGCGATGAATTTTAGGAAAATATTTTGAAAACGTATGAATACACGTAACATTGTAATTTTCTTTTTTCTTTATTGTTTATTGTGACGTCGAAATAGTTTGATTCGCTTAAAAGTTAAATGGTACGTTTTTTATTTTAATTGCTCAACAGTGTCAGGAATTTTTTTTTTTTTTTTAAGTTTCATGTATCCAAATTTTATCCCATTCCATGTATACTTCCAACTCCTTTACGAGAAGTGGGCCAAGTGACTATTTAAAAAGGAACCGAAAAAATAAATCTTTGAATGGTTCATTTTTAGCAGAAACAAGATATCCATCTGAAATGATACCGCTCACATTACTCAAAAGATTTTGTTGAAATATTTAAATTCTTATTACATGTCCTAAATTGATTAGTATACAGGTAATCTCTGCAAAAAATAACTAATTGACAATAAATTTTAAATGGTCGTATCATGGTCGAAAGATACGCTGCAAAATATTACTATCTGATCTTCGGTACAAAGGCTTTTAACCGATTAAAGCTGTGCGATTCGGTAAAAAGACGTTAACTTGCTAATTGCTATCAAGTTGATTACAAAATTAAACTTCACATTCCACGTTGTACATTCCTATTTGGAGCGCTTTCCTTGTATGACCTCAAAAATGATGATCGACCAGAGCTTCTAACAAGTAAACCACAAATCATTCAAGTTTCAAACTTACTTTGTACAAAAAAATACGGTCCCCTTCCAGCGACTATAAGGTAATAGCTGACATGAAGCATCTTTTCCCAATTACCCTTGAATTAATTTCTTCCCAGCCTCGACCCTCTTTAAAACATTCAACCTGTTTATTGTGTAATCAGAGATTAAAATTAATGAATGCACGTAAGATATACTGCAGGAGAAAATACGGCAGAAGATAAAGATACCGTGTCTGCGATGTCAGAACCAGCTTTCAGTTTCACTCCACCCATAACATATATGCAATCTTTCACAATTGCAGCAGCCAGATATCCCCTGGAATGGTTCATTGGTTCCCCACTCATCCATGATCCAAGACGTGGATCGTAAATTTCAACACTTGAAACCATTTCACTACCATCGCAACCACCAAGAGCATATCTACAATGCAGAATCATTGTGTGACTAATTATGCAGGAAATTTAGATATTAGAAACAATCACTACAAATTTAAACTGGTATAGGTATTTCATACAACTACAATCAATGATAAAATCCTATTCAACATGTAATTGTCTGCCTCATTCATCACCATGTCAAACTAAAACTTAATAAAGTATTTTCATCTTCTGCAAATCTTTTAGCCCGTATTCACCAGCATGGATATGCTGTCTTACAATACCCACACGAGTTATTTAACATAAAAAGAAACGAGCTCTCCAAAATACATCTAATTTTCGACATTTTAGAATCAAAATGATGATTGATCTGTAACTTGAGGCACAATATCATACTCTTTCTAGGATGACCATGCACAAGTCATAAATAAGAGCCCTTAAACGGGAAAATGGGAAAAATGCAAAAAGGAACGTACAGTTTTCCATTAAGAACAACCAGTGAGTGGCATGCCCGCCTTGTGTTCATACTTGCAATTCTGGTCCAATAATGCTCCCGGGGATCAAATCTCTCCACAGAACTGAGATAGTAGAACAATGTAAGGCAACTACTATAAATATTTTTACCAGTAAAACTAGCTAAATGATCAGACCTCCTTTGTGTCAACTATATCTGATTTTTCTTAGTATAAGACGCCTTTTATGTTGCTACAATCATTTATTTCTTCCACTGAAACAACTTTAGTGATTAACTCGTTGTAGAAAGGACAAAACCATAACTCGTTCAAAACTAGGTAAAGAGCACTGAATTAAGGACGCCAAAACCAAAACCACCAGATTAGTTATTAAGGGCTATCCCAAGAAGTCCATTTCTAGGCATAGATATCACCAAGGTAAATGATTCCATTAAAACTCAGAGGACAAATTTGACCTGCTGCATACTTTAATATAACAACTTTTCTGTTAACCCAAACAAGATATATCAGTGTGGGACTGGTATATATAGTCCAACTTAAAAGTGTCGACGTCCAAAGAATCATATCTGGTAGGCACCCCAAATCAAATCGTAGAAAACGAAGATAAAGCAATAATCCTTAACAATAGTGTCTTTCAAATTTGCATACTTTTCAAGCTCATGAGACAATATATAAGAATTTATCCATGCAAAACATAAAACATATAGTGAATGAAACACCACGATATCTTACTTCATATAATATTTCCCATCATATCCACCAGTAGCATAAAGCACGCCATTAAGTTCAGCAGCAGCAAGAGCAAATCGCTAGAAAACAAAGGACATTCATAGACTAGGTGTTAGCGAACTTATATGTGGTATGCCTTACAAGTTAGCATGCCAAGGGAACATAAAGGAAAAGAATAAAAGCAAACAGAACCAAGAGCAGCTTTATGAAAAACTCACTAGAGGCTCTCAATATGTAAACTTAATTTTCCATCCATTCTTAAGCCATTGTATCACTGAAAATGAATTCACTTAATAGATGACAAGAAAGCCAAAAGTTTTACCTTTTGAAGCATTGATCGCGTACGGATCCATTGTCCAATGTCTAAATCAAGCATTTCAACATCTGAAAAGCACTCAACCCCATTTCCACCACCTATTGCAAATATCTTGTTATTTATAGTAGCTCCAGCTAAACTTCCCTTACTTGCATTCAAGGAAGGGCGTGAGGTCCATTGATCATCGGTTGGGCTGTATGATTCAACTTAACAAAAGATTATAGAATGTTAGTGATAAAAGGATTCTGGTGTCCATAATCTTTGAAGAATTCTGTTTGTTTTTTTATCTGAAATATGAATAGAATTGAATATATAAAAATGAATCATATGCTCGTTTTCATTCATAATATCTTAATATAATTTTCTAAAAACTAGAGCTCTGATATGTTATGCCCTTATAAGTTATCAGATAAACGGTACATCATAGGGAATAACTAAATTTATTAGGTATTTAGCTACAATTAGATAAATTTGTTCAAATATTACTCACTGCCAATGTTCAATGTTAAATTCAAAACACAGTTTTCAAACATCTGAGTGACTAATACTGAATTACATTCAATATTTAGTCAACAAATACAAATCGATATAAAGGTCTTACCTGTATTGTACCAAATATGTCCATCTCCACCACCAAAGACATAAAGCTCTTTGTTTAACACTGTAGCTGAAGCATATGAACGAACAAAGTTCATTGGGGTCAAAGATTTTATCTCATCAGGAGAAGGACAATATAAATCCAATGTTGATAACCATGATTCACCATCATATCCACCCACAAGGTAGATAGATTCAGTAGGGTCAAAATGCAACTCATCTAAGGACATCACAAACTTTTCACTCTTGCGTTCCACGGTAAAACTAGATTTAGATTCAACCATTAAATGAGCTTTTAACTGCCGGATTTCAGTTTCTGCTTCAACCTGAAATGTTAGGGTCGTATGAATTTATCCAATTGTATCAAGTGGACAAACGAAGAAAACAGTGTATGCACCATTTTCCACATACTATTAGTGCACTAGAAATATATTAAAAGGATGAAAGCAAAACCAAAATTCAAGGCTAGTGAAATAAAGTTCTTATTCATAACAATTTATCAAGCATGCTTTACACTTTCCATTTTTACTATATAATTTTTAGAAAATGTTACCAAACACATTCTTGAACTCTAAAAACATCATTGTTTTATGGAACAATAATTGAAAAACAAAATTGAACGAGCCCTGGATAGCACCACATATGATGGTTTGGTTTTGTCCCTTCAAACTCCAACTAAAACTACATATGGACACTTAATTTCCATGGGATGAGCAATTATATTATCCTTAATGCATCTATTAGACACAGAAAATGAGACTAAATTTCAATAGTACTAAATAACAGCATAGATGATTTTAAAAAATGGATAAAACAATTATAGAAGATGACAAAGATCAACATCCAAGGAAACAGCAAAGGATACCAGCTTCTGCTCCAAATCTCTCATCTTCAAAGTTTGTTCTATCTTAAATGCCTTCAGCTCTTCCATCTCTTGCATCAGCTAAATGGTAAAAAATGCAATTAAGACCAAATATTAAAAAACCTCTATAGATGGGAAGTTAAAGAACATACAAGGGGCAGATATCCTCAACTACCTTGGTTATCATAATTTGACAATGAGATGATGAACAATGATTTTCTTCATTCTTCTCTGCAGAACTCATCTGCTCACCTAAAAAACCCTGGTCCTCAAACTGCATATCATTCTCAATAGTGAGTTTATTAACATAATTGGTTGAAGAGAAGTCTTGACATTCATTAGTAAAAGCCAAATCTTTTAGTTTCCCGAGTATAAGGTCTTTGTCATCTTGGTCAGCCACTTTCATATCTAAAAGCGAGTCCAATGGTTGGTCATCTCCATCCGAGGTTGCAGAATCCCCAGAATGTGTCCTACTCCCAGGATCGGACTGCTCAATTTCCAAATCAAATGACTTTAGCAAATCATCTTCCTCTCTTGCTCCACTTGCAGAAAGAATAGCATCTGAAGAATCTGATTCCCAACTCGAGGCTTTTTCATTCTCAACCTCTGCAGCAAGTAGCTTAAACCTGTTAGCTTCCTGTATCTTGTCAGATGCAGGAAGAGGTTGGAAAATTTTTCTCTGGTTTACTATATTCTTAGGAGCACAAGTCCTTGGCACAATAGCTAAGGATGCCAGCAAGGACATCAGCTTGCTTGCTTGAGCGTGGTCTAGCTCAAACCAGAAATGATGATGAGTGTAATAGTTGGCAGCAATTACTGGTTTAAACTTTTCTTCAAGAAGAGGCTGGCACTGCAACCGGACACGAATCTGAACCTAAATATAGAAAACAATACATATCAACACAAGAACCTTCTCTTGATTGTAACCAGTCTCTCTCAAATATATGCATATAACTCAAAACAACAAGAACATAGATAAGAAAACTTTTTGTGGTACCTGTGCTGGGTATTGTGTTCTCTCATTACCGTCAGTCCACCCATATGGGTTAATGTTCATCATGCCGGGGCTGGCAGATTCAAATATACCATGCAGTTTCCTGTCACTGTAGTTGAAGAGAAAGAGTGGTAAGCCAGGCTTGATTTTTCTCACATACAAGAAGTGTTGAGCTGGTAAACCTGTTTTAGAAGGAAAAGAAAAGTTAAGTACAAGATAAAAAGCAACAAACAAATGTCAAACCAGCAATTGCAATACTGCTCAAAGAAATTTTAACAGAAAGGGAATCATATTTCGTAAAAATATGTGCTTAACCCATACTACCATCTGTTGTCTGTCTTTCACTGCTTTCTACCATAGAATATGCAAAGGATTTCTAAAGTTAAATAAATATTTGGGATACAAGTTTCATTATATTAACAAAAAACAGAGGAAAAACATCTACAAGATCGCAATAATAAATAGTTGTTAAAATTAGTTCATTCATTCTTCCTCTATTTCATCCCATCCCACCTACAACCATTACTTGTTTCCAGGCAACTAACACATACATTAAAAATGGGATAGAAAGACCAAAAACTGTTTACAATAAACTGTGGCAAAACATATGACTGACCAAACAGTTGTTTAGTTAAACATTCGTTGATAGTGGTATGCTTGCAACCAAATATAACACCGCCGATGTCACTCTTTGGCAGATTTCTAGCAGATGCATGAGTATTCCTTTCCTCCATCCTGACATCAAAATAGGAAGAATTTGAATTCCAAATGAAATCTTACCCTACAATTTAGTTAACAATGTGACCAACTACTAACCTTGAAAAGCGCTCAAAGTCAGTCAATTTCAGTTACAGCCATAAAATTTGAGATAATGATCAAATAAATATACTCAAAAGATTATCAAGCAGCGCAATCATAAGACAACAAATTCATACATTTTGCATATTTTATTGATGCTGACATACAGTGACAAAAATTCAAAGACAGAAGCAAATAAATAAATGATTATAAAACTAGGCACTGTTAATCAGCACATAACATCGAAAACATGGCAGACTACTTATTTTACAAGCAAGTTAAATCAAAAAAATGGGAAATGAACATTAATCATGTTCTCAGTATTTATAAACTTCCAAACATATTCACAATACAAGCATGTCGCCACATAAAAACAACAAAATACAAAAACGCAACCAAAATTTCAGTACAACAGACTGAAAAATAGAAAGTAGAAAAATTTGTAACAAAAGGAAGAAAAAAATAATAATAAATAAATCCAAATAATAGCGTTTGAACCTCTATGAACAAACCCTAGAAGTACTATACAAAGCAGTACTAGAATCAGTAACACGAATATATAAAATAACAAATGGGTTGCTAAAAGTATAAACATGGAAGTGAAATCGACATTTACTCCATACACAACCAAATGCATTGAAACCCTCAATAATCAATGAACTTCATCGAATCGAATGGTATCATCAAAATTTACGTTCATCGTCATAATCAAATCAATCAGTTGAAATTATGCACTGCGTGTATATATATTTATTTATGTATTTATATAGTTAATAGAAACAAATATGAAGAACGAAAGGGAGAAGCAGAGAGGAGAAAGAGAGTCCGTACATTGTTGCGACCGGAATCGATGGAAATGGAGGACAGGAAGTTCTGTAGAGTTACTCTGAGTCTCTGACAAGAAGCGCGAAATAGAGCAGGCAACCTAATTATAAAAAAGAAAGTGGGTGTACTGTACACCAGGCGCGGTTTTGCGTTGATCGCGAGCTCTCGCTTCAAAACTAAAAATGGTAAAATCTGGATCGTACACTGCTAATCAAATGGTTTAATCGGTGTAATTTAAGAAAATGACGAGCATAATTTTTATAATTTTTTTCCTAAGGAGCCGCCTAATCTTTTCTTTTCTTTTTGAACTTTCAAGTATTTTTTTTTTAATAATTCATGTAAGTTGAGGATACGTCATACACAATAACATAAGCTTACTGGAAAATATATTTTGATGGTTAGAAATAGCAAATTTGATCGAATATTTTTGTTAAATTCATGTCACTTACATTTTTTTTTTGCAAGATATCAACGTAATAGAAGTGCCGAATGTACATCGAAGTGAAGAAGACAATATCAACATGTAAGCATAAAATTAAAAAATAATTTTTAACCAAATTGTGTGGAATGGCTTAGAAATTTTGGTGGTGTGTGTTGATTGGTATTGCGTGTTGATTAATGAGCTTATTTGGACATAGGATCCACTTTCTATTCATAATTTGCATGTTGAATAAACGATCCTCATTTGTTTTTTTATTGAAGTCCTCTTCCGAACATGGAGTGCATTTTAAATGGTTTTCGACTGTTAAAGATAGTTCTCAACGTAAGGCCAACCTCATAAATTCGGCCCAAAATGATCTCTCTCATTTTTGTGTAATTGTACTCATTTATTAATACACTCAATGTGGGTCATCCTCTCCCATCATGAAAGATCCAATTTTTAAGACGAAATCTCTAACAAAATGGATCATTTTTCAAATCCTCATTCATATCTTTAAATGTCTTTATATGTATTTGCAAGATACTAAATGTCCGTTGAAAAATCAAGTTTGAGGTTAAAAGTGACAAAAAATTGATCGTATTCTTTAGTTACAAGACATCCAACTTTTAGGTTAGATGCTCTAACAAAATAGATCATTTTTCAAGTCGTTGTTTGTATTTATAAGATAACAAATATTTATTGTGTTTATAAAATAACAAATATTTATTGAAAAATTTAAATCTCAAATTAAAAGTAAGAAAAAATGAGTCATATTCTCTAATTATAGAGAATATAATTATTGAGTTATATTTTCTAATAAAAGAGTTATTCTCCAAATTATGTGTGGTATAATTGAAGTATTTTTATGCGTATTTATAAGATAACAAGTGATCGTTGAAAGATTTAAGTTATAGGTTAAAAGTAACAAAAGATGAGTTATGATCTCTAATCACAGATGATATAACTTTTATGTTAGATTCTCTAATAAAAATATCATTTTTCAAGTTTTAAAGTATTTATATATATATATATTTGTAAGGTAATAATTATTCGTTGAAAGGCTCAAGTTACAATGAAAAATGGGTCCTATTCTTTAACTATAAAATATTTAATTTTTACGTCATATTATCTAATAAAATTATCAGTTATATAGTTTAAATATTTATACATGTATTTATAAGAAAACAAGTGTCTGTTGAAAGATCTAAACTCCAAGTTAGAAGTAATAAAAAATAAATTGTATTCTCCAACTTCGGAGGATGCAACTCTTGGCTTATATTTTTGAATAAATTGGTTCATTTTTTTAGTGGTTAGTTTTATTCTTCGTATAAATCTCGTATTTTTTATTTAAGATCATTTTGATCATTTTATATTATAAGGATATTTTTATTATTTTTAATAAAATATATATTTAAATACTTAATATTGAATAATTGATATTATATAAATATTATTATAGTGATTCAGGAAATTTTTGATGAAAAATAATGAGTTTGAATTTTCTTTTAAAGGTGATGATTATACACTCATTGTGCACTCGTCTTTCAAACTTAAATTCTTATCAATAGAAAAGTTCAATTAGAAAATGGCTTTTACGTACTAAAAGTAGACTCGATAATTGGTCGTGTAAAAAGAAATGTAAATAAAATCAGATTTTGAATGAGGAAAAAATTAATATCAAAATAGATGAGAATGGAAAACATAAAGCATAGGGCAAACTGGCCCAAAACCCCTACCAATGGACACCAATTTTAGGCTTTGATTTTGGCCATCATAGATGACTAACTCACCGATCTTTGGATCGATTTTCACGTCAGTTTGAGCCCTAAGAGGTAAATGGTGGACCAATTTGGTTTTGGCGTCCAAAATGACTTTTTCATCCCTTTTTGTCTTTTCCTCCTTATTGTTTATGCTAAAGGGCAAAATGAAAATTGCATGTAGGTCTATATATATAGGTAAAAACAAGATTTTTCCCATTTCTCCCATGTGTTCTTCTTCTCCCCTGTTTTTACTCCCTGCCTTTTTTTTCTTCTTCTCCTGCAATCTCTCTGTTTCCTATCTATTTCACTTATTAATCTTTTTTTCTTGTATAAAATTATCAGTACTCATCACCTTCTACATACAACAAATTTTATTTTATCGATTCGGTGGAAAAATCATCCTAAAGAATGCTAGGGAGAGATTTGGATACTATTTGTACAAAGAGAAATTTCAACAATTGACAACAATTGGAACTTTCTAAAATTAAATTTAACCTTTTGGTAAGATTTTAAAACTAATTTAAATATCAATTTTATGTGTCGAAGAATTTGAATCCTAGGATTTACTATTTTTTTAAATTTAGTTTAGTTTCAATTATCGTAATTCAACTTTAAATTGTGTGTATTTAGGGTGTAGAATATGAGCACAAAAAATTATATTATTAAAATTATGAAATTAATAAAATTAACAATAAATTGTTTACTGTTCTAATTAAGGTTTCATTATTTATCGAATAATTTTGATTAATTGTAATGCAATTAAATTAGAATAAATGCATATGAGTTAGAATGGATAAAACGAATATGAAATTGTAAGAAATTAGATTTAATTAGACATAAGATGGAATAGTTAATGGGATAATGAATTTTGTTTAAAGTGTGTAATTGAGCTATTATATGTTGAAATTGAATTGTGATCATGGGATTTTATTATTAAAAATCGAATAAATTGTTGAAATCGAATTTAGGTGAAACGAATAGGTTTTGAACTGAGAATTTGGGATTTGATTATGCAATCATGTGAATATGATTATATTATGATCATTTGAAGTATAAGGATTAATATGAATATTAATGCATGTAATCAAACATCAAATGTTCAGAAAAGGAGCTGAATAAAATAATTGATAATAGGTAGTGGATATCCTCCCTACAAGCAAGTAGACTATTCTAAATTTTCTCTACGTCTTTTTAAAGATATAAAATCTATATGTTTTTATGTGTTAGGATGATAGAGATTTTTATTATAAATATTATTGAGAGGCGACAATCAATTATACGAGAATAACGTCAAGAGGAGGCCTATTAAGATTTTATTGTGAATATATATAAAATAAATTTATAATGGTTTTTGGCAAACTATATATACATTTATATCTTTGAGGCCAAAGGTTGACTATGAATATTATGATATTAACATTATCTTATATTAATATAGTATGTTTATGATGAGATTTACTTTGTAATGACATGATTATATGATTTTTCTGTATAAATTATGGGATATTTTGTGGCATGTGTGTGTGTGTGTGTGTATGATTGGGGTTAGAAGGCTAAATTATGAGGATAACATATACGATTTGGGTTATGCCATGATGATAATAATATACATATATGATGATATTGGGTTAATGTTAATTTGGCCTTGTTATATAAATTTGATTTCGTATAAATATCTATGTATAATTTGAATGGCTTTATGGCATGATGAATATAATTTGGGTCGAAATTCATTATATGAATTCGAGTTATATTTCTATAAAACGGTTTTGATGATGAAATACACACATATTGAGAGTGAAGAATAATATTTTTAATTTATTATGATATACGTCTATCTATCATACTTGTCCTATAAGCTTTAATGTTATTATTAGCGATTGATAAATGAAATGGTAAATTGGTTTAATTAGTAAGGAGTTCATCATTATCGCATGCAGTTAATAATTATAGCGACTTAGTATGTTGAGCTTTATGCATTATATTTGTATAAATATAAGTATTGATTTAGATGACTTTATGTGTCAATGTTTGAATATTTTATAAAGGGTAAGAATTCGTTTTAATCTAACAGCCAAAAGTATATATATATATATATATATATATGAATTTGAAATGGATATTGGTGGATTTCATAACCATGGCATTGGATTGACATGTTGATATATCTTTTGAAAAATTAAACCTTTATATGGTTTAGTTTTATATAATTTATAAATTGTTTTTCAAAAGTATCACACCCGTGATTGTACCCTGAGGGTATAATGGTAACTTCCTTTTTTATTTTCTGTTCATGCAATCGCATCCATTCAGCATTTTGGTAGTTCGTTTGTTATTTTCGAAGATATGTGGCTTTCTTGATGATTAAAAAGAGATTATTGATGAGTGTGTGAGGACCCGATTGATGGTTTTCAGTTTCTGGAAAGAATAAGCGAAAAAGTTCAAAACTGGGCCAGTTCGGTCGACCGAATGTGGAGGTTCGTTCGACCGAATAGGGTTCGTTCGACCGAAGTCATCGGGCGTGCGACCG
>JAVXUL010000004.1:1179948-1194877 GCA_035590515.1 Trichilia minutiflora | reverse complement strand
GAAAGAACATTAAGGTAAGAGGAGCAGAGTGAGTATTCTGGGAAGCTTGAGAAAAGTATTCAACCGTGGCTTTTACAATCTCGCTCAAAGGAGGGGAGGTATTTATAGGCAAAGTCCAAGAGACTTCAACCGTTGATTTTAATCTAACGGACTAAAGAATGCCACGCCACCCAAAGGTAGAACGTCAAGAGTCAGCCCTTTTCGAAGATCAAGTAAGGTGGGATCCGTCTCGACATGTAATTAGGACGGCTCGGATACCGTGTATTCCCAGATTGACTTAGCAATGGAGAAAAGACACGTGCAGGACGATTGCGTTCCCAAGGAGATAACAGAGACATAGCGGCAGTCAAGCCAACCGAACAGAAGTTGCACAGTTTTCAATTAAATTAATTATTTAATTAAAAATTAGGGGGCTTTGTGTTGGGGGATTTTATCGAGGCCAAGCCCAACGGCCTAGGCCCATCTCCACGCCCTTGTCCAAGCCCACCACGTGCATATATCCAGCAGGCTCCCTTATACGGTGTCTTTTTGAGGAGTTGCTCGTGCCAACAGGCAGGTAGCCTAACTGCTTCAGACACTCTGATCGAGACAACCAGTTAGGGACTTTTCTTCGAAGTCATTTGCTCTCAGCTTGTATTTGGGTCGGAGCCTTCAACGACGTGTACCCTCGGAGTCAGGGGGTCGGATCAACGGCTTACTATACAACAGTTCAGATCTGCGAACATTCGGGGAGTGCTAGTCCCTGCCCCTTCACCTCCTGGCGACACCAAGGATACACTCTGCAGCATCAGAATCTCCTGAGAGCCAGGGGATTTTATTCTCGGGAGAACAAGGAGTTCGGCTTGGAGGTACCAATACTCGGGGGCTCGGTGATGACGTGGCCAGAAACAGTGTCACAATTCCCCACGCCCTCTAACTTTGCAACAAGTCACCCTGGGCACGTCAGTCATGCAACAATACGTGTCCAGCGATACGCACTCCTAGGCTTACCATATACGACATCCAGTAATCAAGAGATGAAAAGGAGAAAAAAAGAGAGATCATGGGAGGAAGGAATTCAATGAACAACCGGATTCGTGAGAACAACATCGAGAGAAACCCACTATGAGACATTCTTTGAACCTTTTCAGTGCATATAGGCATCATACTCAAGGATAGAACATTCCATGTCATTCATACGCTTCGTGCATCATTGCTTGCTTGCATGCACACCTATTGCACACACCAAGTAAAACCCTCCCTGACTTAAGCATCGAAGGATTTTTGTCGAAAAACCGGCTTTACCCCTGAGGTGCTCTGTGTGTTTTACAGTTCCAACCTCAGGGGCGAGAAGAAGATAAAATCTGCTAGTGCCGGGAGTCGTGGACGAGGCTGATTTCTTGCATCAATAATTATAAATTAATTTACTTTGTCTACATCTCAACTTTGATGAATCTAAGTATGTATTAGCAAAAGATTAGTGGGATGATGAAGTATTAAGCCGAAAACCATAAGGTTATTGGGCTTATTTCCATGTCATAATTTTTAAATATGTCGCACTAGTTAATTGTGTACATAAAGGTGGTATCTTAGTATTGTATTGAGATTTTTTTTAATCTGTTTCGGACTAATATTTTTAATGCCAAAAAATCCAAGTTTTAAAAATATTTTAAAAAATTAATAAATTCCCATAACCAAGTAACCAATAGATCAAAACCCTATCCGGGGGCTGGTGGTGGGAGTTAACCCTGTGAATTTCAAAGTCTCATGTTCAATTCTCACTCCCAAATTTTTTTTGTTAAAGCATCAAAGGGGTCAGGTTAGGAGTTTTATCTTTTATTTAGTGTCATTATATGTGGTCCCTGTGCATGCACCATGTGGTTTAGGACGGCTGTCATGTGATCCGTGAGATCCCGTCCCCAAGAGGTGCACTAGTCCCGTGTTCGACTGGATGCCTTAATGATGGCTGGGTATAGGAGTTTCCCCTATATACAAAAAAAAGTAACCGATAGATCTACTATCGTGTGTGGTCCCTGTGATTTAGGATGGCTGTCAGGTGAATTGTGAGGTCCCGCCTCTAAAAGGTGCATCGGTCCCGTGCTAGGCTGATGACTGAGTATAGGAGTTTTTCCTATATACAAAAAAAGTAACCAGTAGATCTACCATCATGTATGATTCCTGTGCACGTATCTATGATTTAGGATGACTATCAGGTGATTTGTGAGATCCCGTCTCTAAGAGGTGTATCAGTCCCATATTCAATTGGACGCCTCAATAATGATTGAGGGTAAGAGTTTCATATATATATATATATATATATATATATATAAACTAACCAATAGATCCCCGATTACAGGGCCAAAATATATAAGACGGAGAAAAGAATTTTATCATCTTCCAGTCTTATATATCCTAACTGTTTAGATTAATCTTTTACGGATACACCTAGGAAAATGTTGATGGGAATTGTGCTAAAACTTGAATCTGAGTACAGTCAGGTTAGTTTGCACAGATATAATTAATGATAAAAATAACTCATTACAGAAGTTGCTTAATTGAAAATGTGTTTTGATCGAGCTACCATTGAGTCCAGTCCTCTCCTTGAAAAATCAAGTTTGTTGTTGTATCACTATAATTGATGCATTGCTATGAAAATCTGGAGAAACCAATATATCACCCAGTAATTCCCAAATCCTCAATTACTCTCCAATCTGACAGTCCTATCAATACTCGTGAAATGTTAACATGTCTTCTGCCTACTAATATGAGGTCCAATTCATCGCCAATGGCATTAAGCACTTCTGCTGTATCAGCTCCTCCTTTTACACTTAGCTTTCTATACTCAACATTCTTCTTGTTAATAGTGTTCACACTAAAATCATTAACTGCGCTTTTATCATGACTTTCTTCCATCAAATCATTAGTTGATTGGTAATTAGGTGGTGCACCGCTGAATCGAACCGCTGTAAGCATAATGCTATCGTTCTTCACCATGCGCACACCACATGCTAGAGCTTCACGATCATCAGCCCGTCCTACAAAAATCACACAAACATTTGTCTCCATATTGCGCGAGAAAATTGGTCTATAACCCAAAATTTTCCCACGACCGAACAGGATTCGGACAGAACACGGGGCCGTTCTGATTACGTTTTTTACCACAACTTTAGTGGAAGGACTATTTGGTTTCTGTAGTGGGATAATCACTAGGAAAACACTCTTGTCAAATGCCATCGAACAAATATCATCATGCTTTGAAACATAAGGAACGATTACTGTAAAGCATTGCACTGAGATTAGGCCTTCATTTTGGGCAGTGTGAACATTGAAATGTTCTTAGAAGACGTTTGTAATCTGACAGTTTCCCCATTATCTCCAACCCTCAAAACTTCAGCTTCTTTCTCACCATTTTCGTTACATTCCTCCTAGTTCATATGTTCAAAAGTTTTCAAAAATAGACAAATAGCTCCAGTTGATTCTATCTCACTCACCGGCCACTGCCATTGAAGAGTAACAGAAAACAGTTGAGGATGACGCAGTACCAAGCCAACCTCTTCTTTAACTGAACCAAACTAAATTAATTGACTTTGAAAACACCACGATCTTCACAATTAAAATAAAAAATAGAAAATGAAATTATAATTTTCTGTTTTTATTTTTTTTTATTAGTGTTAATAGTGGTTTGAGTGTTAACTGCATTCTAATTAATTATCATCCTTTGGTAGGAGGGATAAGTGAACAGAAACCTCCAAATATTCTCCCTACATAAAATTAGAAAAATATCTTAATTTAGGAATAATATTTTTTATTTATTATTGCATTGCAATGGTATTTTGATTAATTTATAAATATACAATTATTTTCTTAATTTGGAAGAAACATTGCCACATTGGGATGCTTCTAGGAATTGACTTTTCTACCAATTATTGGACCTATTGAAGGAAAGGGTTCTACGTTTTTGTGCAGTTACATCCTATTAGAATTAGAATATATATATATATATATATATATATTTGTATTCAAAATAATATATATATACAAAACTCATATAACACCATAAATATACCTCTATTTATTCTATAATTGTAATATTTACTTTTCTTTTTCTTTTTTAAATACTTTTATGTATTAAAAGTTTAATTCATACCACAACAAAAACAAAGTGTGATGAATGCAAATAGAAAAGATTTTGAAAGTGTAAGGGAAACCTCTTTCATGATTTTTCATCTTGATGGAAAAAGTTATATGTATATATATATATATATAACAAATAGTTGATAGATCACACTATATTTACTCAACTTTTCTTATATATTTCATAATATACAAATTTTGGATAAAAAATTTATAAAAATTAATAGAATTTTTAAATCTTCTCAAAATTTTCTTATTGTACATTTCTCTCTTTCTTTTTTCATTCAATCATTTTAAGGTGATATATAAATTTATACATATATTTTTAATTTAAGAAAAGGTTGAAGTTGCATAAAAAAATTAGAATTAATATAGTATAAAATGTATTTAAATTACTATAAATAATAATTTAATTAATATACGTTTATTCTTTATTTATTTTCCTATAAATAAAAATGTATTTATAAAAATATAAGATGCTGGAATGATATTACTGATTGCACCCTTTGATGTGTACATTTGTAGTTGATAACGCGTAAAATGGTAGCCCAGACCCATCCTTTCCTACTCGAAAGCCCATTGGTTTTACCATCCATAGCTTTGCACGTCTTTCATTTTATGTCATCCTTTATCAGTAATCAACAACGATCGAGATGTAAAATGTACATCGATTATTTCTCTTGAAATAGCTGAACATGACAAGAAAATCATACCGTTGACGAACCATGTTTCTCTTAAGCTGTTAATGCTATGATATGATTTGTTCTTTGTTGCAGCGAATTCAGAGAAATTAGCTTAAACACTTCCATTTCCTCCTAACATTAGGACATCTCAAATTGAAATGCTTTCGTTCCCTCTGACTAACTCAAGGGCCATAGATTATATAATATAGTAATAGTAGAACAAACTTCAACATTATTTTGCACAATGCAAATACAAAAGAGTAAAGACAAATCCATTTAATGCAAATGCAACGGCTGACTAACACAAGGAAGTTTAAGCCAGGGATCAAAGGTTTTAAAGGTTTTCTAATCTAACTACGCCAATAGCCAAACTCTAATCTTTCTCATCAACCCAGACAACACTACATTTGTCATTTACATTCCACACTCTTTTGAGTCTTGGCTACACCAAAGAAAGGGAAGATTTATGCTAGAAGGTTTAGTATTTAGTAATTACAACTACTTTACTACGCAAGGTTTCTAATTTTTAACGCGGAGGACCAGGATGAACATTCTCAATCATAAAGGATTAACACAAAGTATAAAAAATTATTTAATTGAAGCTCCCCAAGACATCACACTGGAATCAATAGTGTCAAAACGAAACAGAATCAGACAACTCACTCATCAGTCGTGAAATGATCCAGATCCATAAACTCAGCCTTGAGTACGAATAATTTCCTGCGCTGCAGGGAAGCAAGGTTTGAACTGGATGAAATGAGTTTAGGGGTCTGTTACAGGAGTGCCCAGAATTCTGTTATGTACACTTGCTACAGTCCCTTGGAGGTTATGCTTGGTTGTTACAATCATAGACAATTATATAGGGGTGGTCATTCTTGTAGTTAAGTCACGGTCCCAAAAATTTATTCTTCGTATTCAATCTTGATCTTGAATAAAAGAAAGCTTATTTTCCTCTGAATCTTGGCATCTTTCTTTGTTCTCTGTTTCATTCAAGTTCTTGCTATTTGATCAGTTGATTCGAAGCAAATTGCTTGCTGTTCGTTAGCTTATCATCTTGTATTTTGCTTTGACAAGCTTGGTTTCTTCTTGGTTAATTACCTAAGCGTTAAAGATCACTGCATCAACAGTCATCAAACAATAAAATACTCCATCTTACCATTAGAAAGAACGGTCAAAATATATACATTTGATTTCTGTATCAAAAAAAAAAAAGAGACTTGAAGAAAGTTTAATAAAACACTCTAAAATTTCGTTAAGCTATAAAGCATAGACCAAGGTAACTGAGAAACTCATTATTATAGGAAGCAATAAAGAGACTAATGAAACAAATGAACACCTGAGTAATAAAGTTTCATTTGTAATTGAAATTCTTACAACAAAAGAATTTGGGAGCGGAAGAAATATGTCTAGAAAAACTATCCTACAGCACTTTCACAGTAAAACTTTAGAAAAAAATGCGTTTTAAGAAAAAAAATCACAGAGAATATGTAAAATCATCATCCATCACCACCATTGATGAACAAGAACACCGCTTTGTCTGAGAGAAGTAAACAACTCCAAGCATTGGTCATATGTCTTCCCATACTTCGGACTCCTTTCACCAGGGCAACATTTCTGCCACCTATTATAATGACATTCAAGTAAGATCTCGTCTATTAAACAAATTGCCCCCGTTTCAAACAGCCTTGGAATCAAATCAAATTCAGTCCCTTCCACATCCATCTTCATCACTACAAAATCCTTATCTGTGACTGTATTCTTTAACCAATCTGCAAAATCAAACCCCTGAATCCTATCCACTTCCCCGTCAAAACCACCATCAGATAACGATTGCACAGTCTGAATTCTACCCATTCCCCTGCCTTTAACCTCCTCTTCCAGACCTGGGTCATGATTAATTTCAAATGACAATGTCTCATTCCTTACCCAAGCCGCGTAAGGCAGCAATGTAACCTTTTTCTTCGATTTATACTCCTCATAAAAAGTTTTATCAGCCTCAATCGCATACACCTCAAATGTTTTGTTCTGCTTTGGGTATTGCTTTCTAAACCAACTACCAATACTGGAACCATAACTTCTGGCTCCAACATCAAGATAGACATATCTATTCTTGAAACTTATATCAGCCATTGAAGTTAAATACTTTATATTCTTTATATTTCTCTTCAAAGTAATCCATGGCTTCAGCGGTTCTTCTTTAATCAATGGCTCCGCTTTCCGGACTAGTTCTTGCTTGTAGCCCGGAACAGAGCACTTATTTTTCAAATTACCATCGGGTTCATTCTCCCCGTGGCGAAGAATGATTTTGCTTTCTTTTTTTAACACAATTTCTCTTATATCAGGCATTGACGAATCAAAACCATCTATATCATGAGATTTCACTATCTTGCAACAATTGAATAAATCAACAAATGAATTGAAACTATACGTATCTTTGGCCCTCACGTGGACCACCGCAAACCCTTCGGGTTTCAGCGTCCGTGCGATCTCCGATGCGAAATCCAACGGCCTGGATGATTTGTCCAGTCTGCCCCCACCAACGAAGATGAAATCAAACGTATTTTCATCGAACGGAATACGATGCCCCTCGCCGGAAATCACCAGCGGCTTCGACGATTTCTTAAAAATTCCTATCGCGTCCTCCACTCCGATCTCTTTCAAAGCGAAAACGTCCTGGCCATACTGAGTCTCTACACACAGTGACTTTGCGTGTTGAGAAAGGAAACCTTCGGAAATCAGATCTTGGAAAACGGACGAGTCGAAATGGACGGCCTGGATCCACTCTTTGCTGGTGTACAGATCGCGGCGACTGGGGCTCACCCCAGTAGATCGAACAACTTTGTTGGCGGTTACCGGCGAAGCTCCAGATCCGGCGCCGGCGATAACAAAGTTAAAATTGTCCGGTAGTGAGAAAAAACAGAAGTCTCCAAGATCACAAGATTCGCCGGTGATGGTGACGACGTAAGCAAATCGGACGACAATGATTAGGACACCGAATAAAAGCACCCGTACCAGAATGTTCCTCAAAAAGCTGGGCTTCCCTGCGGTGGGCTCCATTACTTCCTTCTTCCGATTTGGAATATTAATTTCGTATAAGAAAGGAAAAAAAAGAAGCAAAAACTAGGAAAATATGGATGGAACAAACGGAAGAGTCGGTCTTAGCGGGGGCAGAATCGAGCAGAGGTGTGGTTGGCTACGATTGGAGATCTGGAGAGGGAAAGAGAGGAACAGATTGGGAAAGAGAGAAAACCAACAGGTTCAAAACGGGAAAGCATTTTCGAGAATATCCGTTTTGGTGATTATGCACGTAAAACCCTGACGAGATTGGATTCTGTTACGGACAGGCCGTGTCTATGGCCATGACAGGTTAAGAGTATGAGTTGAGTGACGAGGTTTTAGCCTGAGGATGCAAACTCAGTTCGTATTTTTCGGAAGGTGGTCTTTGTAGACTAGAGACTGCAATTGTTAGAAGGAGAACGCGTTGCAGGAAGAGACCGGGTTAGCCGGTCTACTATCAAATACGCTGATGGATAAGACAGCAATTCTACTCCCTGGAAAGCGATATGATTTTCGGCTGTCTTTTCGCACTGAATTTCGTTTTATTTACAATATTGCCATACCAACTTACTAATCCGAATTCTATTCCTCCTAACCCGATTGTTGCGCTGTCTTTGGAGTTTCCGTCAGGGAATGGCAATGCATGTTAGGCCTAAGGAGTGGGTCCAAGATTTTAATTTCAATGGCTGGTCCTCTCTAAGGAGGAAAAAGAAAATTTTGCTTTTATAAAATATTTATTTAAAAAAATATATATATATTTTAGAAGTAAATCAATTAATATTCACGTAAATTAATTTTTTATTTTAGGATGTAGATGGTATAATTAATCTAATCCGGTAAAAAATGTTATGTTTCAAATCTTAATTCATAATTATAGTGATGAATAGATTATTCATGTTTGTGGGTAGTTTATTAATATGATTAAATATTAATTAATAATAGTTAGTTGATTTTTAAATTTAATTTGTGATAATATCATTTTAAACATTTAATTTGGTGATTGAAGGCATGTGATGTACGTGGAAGGTTGGTTAATAATGTTAAAATTTTTAGTTAATAGAAACAAATTTAGGATAAATTTAGGATTATATGATTAGGTATATGATTTTAAATTTAATTTTTTAAATATATTTATGATTTAAATAAAATCATAATAATAAAATATTACATTAATTATTTTAAAAAATTAATCAAGTATAAAATGGATCAAATACCTCTTATTATAAAAAAACAACTGAAATTTGGACCTTTTTTAGCCGGCTCTACGATGTACTTAGGTTTTTAGCAAAATTGTGTACAAGTCGTTTTCGGCCCTTTCTTAGTTGTCTCAAACACATCATTTCATTTTGGCGCCCACAGTATCTAATTCGTTTTCTATGTTCCCACCGCACTCATAAAGTCATTTCTTTTTCTTGAGGGAATTAAACCCATTATTGATTCCAATTTAGCAAAGAATTTTGCGAAAATTTTTCCTTTCATTTTGGAATATATTGGAGTCAAAATTTTCAAATACTCCAAAATTATTGTAAACCATACAATGTTTAAAAAGAAAATAATTCATTAGGACAGGAATAGGTTACGTTCAATTGAATTTGCAATTGTTTTGAAAATTTATTGTAAAAATAATTTTAAAAATTATAACAAAAAATTAAGAATTACAATAAAAGGAAGTTTATAAATGTAAACATGCATAGTAAAACTAAGTAATATTACCAAATAAATACAGATAATATTGTATCGATAGGGCACAGGACTTAGAACTGCAATTGAAAGCGAGAAAAAATATCAAGGAAGATGTACATACAATGTACATAATGGGAAAACATAATTTCCTTCAAGAAATTTTAAATTATTCTGCACCAATATTCTACTTCTGGTTACCTAATAATATATTGTTTTCCATGCTGATGCCATTAATTTTCAGCTCAACGAACTGAACCAACTGAATCTAAAGGTTATATTATAAAAATTAAACATTTGTGTAGTTGTTAGTTAAAATCTCGAGGGAAGGAACATTGGCACAGCACATACATTAAGTGACCTGCCTTTAAATTAAAAACAAACTTCCATGATAATGTAACACGGCAAAGTTTACCCTAATCGAATTCACACGCTTTACCACTTTTCGTCCTGTTCTTGGGCAATCAGCCCCATTCAACGATGGTAAGTGTCACGAGTCTTTAGGCGCATCAAACGCCAGACTAGCCGTTATTTTAACTTTTTTTAGTCACTAAAGTACCAAAGGAAAAGCCTGTCTTACATGCACCCTTACAATTAATTTTGGCCTGACAGAACCATTGAAATTTACGTGTTTAAATAAAATTCCAAATAAAAATTGTTATCCACGTAGATTTTTCGTTCTTTCCGTGTCAGGGACTGAAGAGTCGAGACATTTTTGTTTAGTGCAAATGGTTAATTATGTGCAATTTTAATTTTTAAATATTTTCTATACGGGTTAAATTAAATTTATAAAAATTAACGAAATAGATACTGAAACCTAATGATAAAGAATTTGTAGATGACAGGATAACCATTCCAACCTAATCTAGCAAAAATTTTATTACATAAATTTATAAAAATTTACGAAATAGGCATTGAAACCTAATGATAAGGAAACTGAAGATAACACGATAATATCCGAATTCCCGCGTGCCCTTTGCATGCTTCTACACGCTTCCTTGGCAGAGTTCTACAACAATTGCACTTGCACTTGAACTCTTCCCTATCAACTATACCACCTTACCTATTATTTCACAATCATACTGCAAACAAATAGTTTCTATAATGGTATTTCAACTAGTTTGTAAATTATTTTTTTGAAATAACCTTACCTTAATTTTGCTGAACTCACACCATCTAAATCTCCCTAAATTATTATTAAGATTTTGAAATTAAAGAACTTTCTTTCTATTAAAAAAATATCAAATATTTTGAAAAAAAATTATGAGCTTCCTGACCCTAAACCATTGTCTAAGAATATTTAAGAGAATTTTTTGAAATATAATATGATGGATAAAAAATAAGTGAAAAAGGATAAAAAATTTATTCTACAAATTCTAATCTTTGTTAATGAAAAAAGATAAAAGAAAGGATAAAAAAGAGATAATTTACAAAAATAAAAATAAAAATAATTTATTTATACCTAAGGTATAAATTTCGAACTTTTTAACTTTGAATTGGAGTATACCGAAGGTTGAGTATCACAAGTTAAAAAATAGAAATGGAAGAGTTTGATAGTCTCATAATGTGAAAGAATAACCGGTACACCGTAACCGTATTCTATAATAAAATTGACTCCATTAAAAATTTAATCTTGATTATTAAATATTTTCTTTAATTTGCCTTTTTCAGCGAGGATAATCCAATACTGATTTTAATTAGTTGGTTATGTCCGCCGTGTGCCACGTGAAGGATAACTAATGAGCTCTAGAATTTCTGATCTGACATAGGAGAGAGCACAAAGAACAAAACAAAATTAAGTGTCCCCACGTTCCAGTAGTTTTAGCTTGATTCAAGGGCCTCCTTTTGCTTAGTCTAGCCAACTCCCCGTTTGTCTGACTTAGGTGTTAATTCTATGAAAAGCATAACATCATAATGTATGTGTCGTACACAAAATTCCCAAATACTAAACAATGAATCTTGTGACAGTTATAATATGATGGTTGAATTTTTTTTATATCAATAATTGATATCATTTATGAAAAGTGGACCAAAAGCATTAGCTCATCGTAAACATTTCACCTAAACACTCAATATATTAAAAATGACAGGTATAGAACTGTTATTTTGGGAGATCTTTGACAGAAAGGGAGGGAACCTCATTGTCATTGTGAATTTGGCTCAAAAGATTGAGCCATCAAACAAAAACGATTTACAAACCAATACAATTGTGAGTGATTGCAAGAATCGACAAATAAAAATTCGTTCAACTAGTCAATGAACTAGAAGAATACTTAAGTAAGCAAGTGAAAAAGAATCGATAATAACAAATTTGAAATAGAAAAATAAAAAGCTGAAATGAGAGGCAACAGAGTTACAAAGGGTGCTCCACGGGAAGGGAAGTATGGCGAAGACAAATAGCATAAAGTGATCACGATGTTCAAGACAGGAGAGAACCACACTCACTTCAAAAGGAAAAAGGCCAATACATTATTTTTATGGCAATAATCCCAATTAAGAAGTCAAGGCTAATGGCCTCTTAGAAAGGTAAGGGAAAGTTTATTAAGTCACAAGGTAAATTTAGGGCGAGAAATCTCAATGTCTACTTTCGAATTTATGATCTCTTAGAACAAATGTCCTCAAACATCCCATATAATTCGACTGTCAACTTGTTATGTAATACAGGACACAGGTGAACCACGATTAACCTAATATTATAACTTAATGGGCAACGATCTTGTGACCACAATACCCGATGTAAACCAAGTTAAAAAATCGATCAATAAGTCTTGGAAGCTTATGTAAGGTGCATAATTAACAAAATAAGAGGGGAGAAAAAGGTGGATTCCACTCTAAATTTCAAGCATGACTCTTATCTGGAAAGATATATAAACTCTCCTTAAATGAGAGGTTTTAGAGTTAACAGTCCTTCAAAAGTTCAAATTGCTCTGTATTACACTAGCAAGGGAACTTGACACTGTCCTTTGATAACTTCAAAATGATAATGCTGATCCAAGACCTATCGAAGCAACAAATGTATTGCCTTTTCCCGTTAACTTTGAAAAGACAGATTAAGAGATAGTTCGAGAATATGGTTTAGGAACCATCAAAAGTTTTAGGCAACTAAATTAAGTCTTTTTTGATAAGTCATTTTCCTATATCCCAAAAAAATTTTAAAGATTTTCGATTTACAAGCATGTAAATGCCAGAAACTAAGAGCGTACAAGCACCTAAAAAAAAATCTAGCATGATTTTTTTGACCTAGCATTATTAATGATGCTCACATCTAGTAATAGGGTTTAGTATGCCCTAAATCGTATGAATATCCAAGCTACGCTCTCACAACATTACCCTAATGACCTAGGACATCAGGTTTGTCCTAAAGCTTAATTCTAGTTTCATGACTACAGCTACATGCACTAATATTGCCTCGTAAATAATCAAGCTTGAGTGATGCTTGAAACTAAGCTCTATTCTATTTATCAAAATAAAAGTTTTCCTAAATCATGCCTATACAAAATAAAAGTACAAGAGGGAAGGTTTAAGATTACATACTTGTTATAAAGGCATATTGAAAGGATAAAGAGACTTTGGAGAGTTGAAAAGCTTAAGCAATAGCAAGATTCATTGGAGCAAAATGTCTGTAAAGAATGTAAGCAAATGTAAAAAAAATAGGAAAAAATGGTATTTACAAATGTCACAGAGATAATAAAGCAACACAAACAGCTCTATTCGTCATGTTTCAATAAATTAATTTGTGTCACATCAACTCGTAATGATGACACATCTCAAAAAGACGTACTATCATCAATATCGTTCACTCTCAAAATGACATGTGATGCTGTTATAAAATTTAAACGATACATTTAAATATCATGTCTTTTTAGAATCAATAGGACTTAAAATAACATCCACAAAATAAATAAATCATATAATTGTAGAGAATTTAAAATTCAAACAGCTTCAATGGTGGGAAAAAACCTATTAGAAGCACCAATATTGAGTCAAAAAAATTATAAATTTTTACTAAAACTTCACTTCAATAGAAACATATTAATACCTAAAATTTCCTAGGAGAAAGACTTCAAACAACACACAAATTTCATTTTTCATGGCTATTGATAACTTGCCTTTGATCGATAAAGCCATCACAATGAATATTTTTTAGTTACCTGAAAACACAGAAAGAAAGTTAAAAGAAATACTAAATTTTTTGCATACAAACTCCTATACTTAAGTTAGGTTTGAGATTTTAGAAAATAAATATTAGCTAAAAAATAAAAGATGTAATAAATACTGATTCAAAATAAGTGTATAATATATTTAATTATTATTTTTAAATCGAAAATTGTAATTTTTCAGAAACATTATAACTTTTTCGAAAGTTATAACTCTTGGTTAATTTGCTTATAAATACAAATGAATACGTATTAGAAAAACAATAATTTTTTTTGTTATAAACTGTCTAAAAGAAGAAAAACTCTACACTTTATCTGACTTCTGAGTTTTATTGCTTAAACTCAGGAGAATTAATATTGAATCTTGATAGGTAGACTCCATCATCCTTCAAGCAATCTAGAAGGGGAGAAATACTATCTTAGGACATTACAATATTGTAAGCCTCTATCATACGATTTGTAAGAAGTTTTTTTTTCTTCATATATTGATTCTGTTAATTTTTTGATTATCATATTATCAAGTTTGGTTTTCTATTATTATTATATACACACTTAAAAATATGGGCTTCCAAAGTAAGTCAACTCGAGCCCATATTTATGTGTATAGATGGATATATGGATATGGGTATGTGGGTAGATTAAAGAGCTCTAACAAGGCCCATCTAACCTTGTTGGCCAACCAAACAAATGAGTTTGGTTATCACTTATAAACCCTTTATAAAGTCTTTTTTTTCCTATGTAAACTTAATTTTTCTATTCAAACATATATACTTACACAGCAACAATACCCCACATTTGAATTGAAAAAATTCAAGGTCACATTTAAAAAAAAAATTTCAACAACTATCTTTTTAAAATTTAATGTGTTATATATTAGGAAAGTGTTTTTGACTTAAACTTCTCCTTAGTGAGTTCATATCGGATCTACTTAGTAACGTAGTAGAAATAACTTCTTGAATTATTGTCACAGCCCGAAATCCTTAGACTATGACCAGCAGGAGACAAGGCTGACCCCATCTCCCTAAGCCTCTATGAGTGTATATAGTGAATATATAACTGATAGAACAAGACATAATAACAAGAAACTGTGAGCGATTAAAATGACATATAGGATTCACATCTACAACATACATAAACTTAATTCAATATGTTTAGTGATTATATATCTCAAAAGACATGACAGACTACATTGCTTAATAAAGATTGACTATGTATGAGTAGACCCAACCCTAGTGACTG
>JAVXUL010000004.1:1158651-1171510 GCA_035590515.1 Trichilia minutiflora | reverse complement strand
TATGTAAAGTTAGAACCAAGTTATCAATAAGACCTTTTGGGATGAGGGGTGGTTTAACTTCAAGAACTACGCAGTTAAGCATGCTTGGATAAGATTAGTACCAAGATGGGTGACCTATTAGAAAGTTCTTAGGATAACTCATTATCAAGAATAAAACCGTGAGACCCCAAGGGTTAGGACAAAACAGACAATATTAACAAAACAGACAATATTATTGACAGACTTAGATCAGGTGTTACACCTTTTCAATTTGCAGGGCACGAGAGAATTAGAAAATTTAATCAATATTTGAATGAACAAGTGCCATGGGTGACCTCTTAGAAAGTTCTCAGGATAACCCATTATCAAGAACAAAACCGTGAGGTCCCAAGGGTTGGGTCAAAACGGACAATATTATTGACAGACTTGGACTAGATGTTACACCTTTTCAATTTGTAGAGCACGAGAGAATTAGAAAATTTCATCAATATTTGAAAGAACAAGTGCCAATAATATATAAAAACACTATAAAATCATATGTGTTAAAGATTTATATATATAAAAAAAAGATAGCTTATATGTTGGAAGAAGTTCAGGGTAAGATGTCTTTAACTTCTGATTTATGGATTTCCATTACTATATATGGTTATTTGTGTTTGACAGCACAATTTGTTAATAAAGAATGAAAACTTTAGAAAAGAATGTTAAACTTTTGCAATATGTTAGCTTCACATAATGGGATTAGTTTAGCTGAAAATATATTATCATTATTATGTGATTAGGGTATTGAAAAAAAAAATATTTTCCTTGACTTTAGACAATGCTTCACATAATGATGTATGTGTTCAAATATTAAGAAATCAATTGAAAATTAATAGAGTATTATTGTCTGATGGAGATTTTTTTCATGTTCGTTGTTGTGCACATATCATTAATTTGATAGACCAAGAGGAATTAACAGAATTGAAGAAGAAGTAGAAAAAGTGCGTGGGAGTGTGAAATATATCAAAGGGTCACAGTTAAAAAACAAAAGTTTTTGGAGTGTATTAGATAGGTGTCTCTAGATGATAAAAGAGGATTGAGACAAAATGTTCTAATAAGATGGAATTTAAATGTTCATATGCTTGAAAGTGCTATCCATTATAAGAATGCCTTTTGTCACTTAAAGTTAAGTGACTCTAATTACAAGTATGGTCCATCTGAAGACGAGTGAAATTGAAAAGATTAGCAAATTCTTGTATGTTTTTTTATGACATTATGTGCATTTTTTCTGGTACAAAATACCCTACTATAAATTTATACTTTCCTAAAGTTTTTGTAGCTTATGCAACTTTGAAGCAATTGATTGAAAATGAGGATAATTATTTGAGTGCTATGACAAAAAAAAATGATGGCTAAGTTTTTAAAGTATTGGTGCAAATTTTCTACCATATTAGCAATTATGCTTATCTTAGATCCTCGATACAAAATATCATTTATTGAGTTTATATATAAGAAGATTTATGGACAAAATTCATCATAGTTAAAGCATGCTCAAGATAGATTATTTTCTTTATTCAATGAGTATATGGTTGGTTTACTTCAATAGTCATTGACTACAACATCTATCAATCTTGCCCAAGCTCGACATGATAGTTCAAGTATGACATATGATGATCGAGTATTCAATGAGACCTTAGATATCTTAAAGATAAAATCCATAATTATTCATTACTAAATAAGATACTTTCCATTTTATCTTATTACATTTAGCATATTTAATATTTGCTTTTAACTTATAAATAACTTATGTATAAATATATGCCTTGTAGGAGTTTGATCACTTTGAGAGTGTGAATTATAATTGTATTCAGAAAACTCAATTAGAGTTTTATTTGGATGAATCACGAGTAAACAGAAATATTAACTTGGATATTTTAGACTTTTGAAAAGAAAATGAGTTTCGTTATCCTAACTTTATTTTCATGGCTCGTGATAACTTGAGTATTCTTATATCTACCGTTATATCCAAATCTGCTTTTAGTATTTATGGTCGAATACTTAATCACTATCGAAGTTCACTTAACACAGATACAGTGGAGGTATTAGTTTGCACAAGAGATTGGTTGTTTGGGGAGGGTGGTGATTTATTTTTTGAATAAATGATTTGAATTTTTTAGGTTACTTATAAGGTATGATATACTTTTTCTTTTTATTATAGAAACTGTCCATACCAAAGTAGATGACATTACTGAAGATATATTGAACTTGAGTATCACTAATATTCCATCTTCCGAAAGTAATACAATTCCTAGTCATTTTTCGTAGATCATATTAGTTGATAGGTATATTCTATTACTTTACTTATATTTTTATTTTATTTATTCTTACTTATATTTATTTTTTTATTGTTTGTATTTAGGTGATATCTTACTATTTTGTTGCTATGTCTCTAAAGTGTATGGGTTATTCTGCACAAATTATTGTATAAATATTATTGATTCTTATGCATGTTCTAAGGTATTATTTACTATCTCATCAATATATTTGAACTTTGAAAGTTGTTGTTAATGTTTACGTATGTTAATGACTATATTAGCATTTTGAATAGTTTTGGCGTACGGAGTGTTTAATGGAATAAGTATGAATTTAACTTACAAAGAATATTTTTAATTATTTTTATTAATTTTATCTTACAAGTGGCATTAAGGTGAAGAATTTTGCTAAGGTTTCTAAACATTTAAAGAAAGGGACAATGATTAAAATTTTTTTTTGAGTTAGTTATATACTTATTTATGAATATACTTGATTTTGTATTTAAATTTAAAATTGGTTAGTTAATTTCAACAAAATTGACAGGTTTTATTTTTGTGAATTATGAATATAATTGATACGATAAATATATTTTCACAATAATAGAATTAATTGTATGATTTATTTTTTTAATATCTTTTTGTTATGATTTAAATGGATTTATACGAATAATTGTATCATAATCGTGTTTAAATAGGTAATTATGTTTAAATGGATAGTCGTATCTTAACGAATAATCATATTTAAATGAATCGTGATTACATAATCGTATTGTATTTATATTTAAATGGGTTTATGAGGATAATTGTATCATAATCGTATTTAAATAGGTAATTGTGTTTAAATGGATAGTCATATCTTAACGAATAATCGTATTTAAATGAATCGTTATTACATAATCATACCGTATTTGTATTTATATTTTTTGATACAAATAATAATTGTCGTATTCATATCAAGTTAAATTTAATCTGTTTATCCGAATTACCATCCCTAAATACAATAGTAATAATATCAACAACTAACATAAATAAGTTGGTACATAAACGCAATCACAATACAGTAACAAAATTATAAAAAATATGCAGAAGACAACTATAACACAGCAATAGTAGTGTTGATAACTAATATTAAAAATGTTGGTGCATAAAGGCAATCACAACATAACAATAAAATTATAGAAAATTTGCAAAAGATAGGATGTTTTACCGTGGTGAATGACGAGTGAGATCTACAAAATAGTAAAAGGTAAAGATTGAGAGAAAACCCAATAATAATTTTATTAAAACTGAGAAAAAAATAGAATATTGTTTACTAATTTTGGTGATGCACGTACCATGATGGTGCATACACCAAAAGAAAAATTGATAAAAGACGCTAAAAATAATAAATTTAACTCTAATACTATATAGAAAAAATTGATAAAAGATAATTTATATATAAATATAAAGACTTATTTATAAGCATTAAACATTTAAAATAACTATTTTAATATAAGATAAGTTAAATATAAGATAAAATTATCTTTAATTTATCACATAACATTAAATATCCTTAACAATTAACGATAATTCTAGAATAAGATAACTTTAACACTTTCAAATATTTTGTTTTGTCTAATAACTTAAATATTTTTAATTGTCTTCTAAAAATATTTATTTTTTAAAATGATTAAATTTATTAATTTTCCCCTTGATATATAATGGATGCATTGCCACTTATTATTTATTTTATTTTATTTGTTTTTGTAAATTTACTAACAATAGCAAACAAGACATAAACGTAATTGGTTAATGTCTTAGTTTCCAAATATAGAGGAATTTTATGGTTAGAGATGAATTGGTTATTAATTTTATTATACGTAATATTAAAATAATTTATAAATAATATTAAAAATTAAAATTGAAATAATTTATAAAATTATGAATTTTATGGTTAATTTTTATCTTATTATTAGTAAATTTGAACATTTTTATTTGATTTCTTTTTAATTTTGAAATGAATTGACTTGTATTACAAAATTAACAGGTGCAAATTTAAGAATTTTAAAGGGAAGTGAAAGAAACAAAAAATGAGAGTCAAAATGGGGGAACCGTCAGTTTTGAGAGAGGAAAAGAGAAATTAAAAGTTTTAGCCCCTGTTTAAGGTGTACACAATACATATGGAAATGACAATCGCAAGCTTAGGAAGCAGAAGAACGGAGAAAATGGTAAAATGATAATTTTTAACCAGTTTCATAAATTCGACACCATTTTTAATGACAATCAATCTGGCAAGCTAGTCTTCTATAGGGATTAAAACTGGCTGGTTGACCAGCCTCAGTTTGGGTTGGGGTCTGTCCATGTTCAATCCCTAATGCTTTATATGCTTCCGATGTTTGTTTTATTTGGTTGTCTCTAGTTTTTCTTTAAGCAGTAAAAAGTTGTTCACTAATTGAATTTCTTAATTAATATGAATTTAACTTCAAAACTAGAGTATTCAATTGATATTTTAAAGGAGTTTTTCTTAAACTTCTGTATTTTTTATTCAAACTTCAATCACGCATGGGATCTTGATATCATGATCTATATTTATTGATCATACCTAAATATATATTTTATAAAAATAAAAAATACCTTTAAACGATAAAATGATTAAAATACTCTTAAACTTAAGGATGGTGATTTGTACTTTCATTTAAGTATCCAATGCAGTGAAAATCAATCGATCATAAAATATCTTACGTTAGATCAGTTGTCAAAGTAGAAAAAAGAACAAGTTGTTAACAGATAGACTTTTTATTCGATTAATCAAACTTTGCATTTTGCACAGAATGCCGAGCTCAGTAGCTCAGAGTTCTTCTTTCTATCGTTATTTTGGATGATTGATTGTAAACAAGTGTGACAAAGGAATGTATTGGATGCTTGATTCTGTTTTCAAAAGTGAAAAACGTATTTCGAATTATTTTTAGTTGCTAGTGTTTTAGCCATTTTGCTTATTTGCTCTGCTCTTGCAGCTGTAATCATTAAATAGATAATTTACCAGTAAGATACATCTGTTGGATACAAAAGTGACATGGTAAAAAAGAGAAAACTAAAGTGGCTAAGAGAGGCAAGCATCGTATAGTTCAATGGGGCCCCAAACAAATGAACAAATGCAAGTAACTCCATCTAACGTCGTCCCAAAATTTACAGGGCCACTACCCACAAGCACAAGAGAACTAATTGATAGCATTTACTGCTTGGATGCGCTTCCCAAATTAGCTGTTTGCTATTTGAATTCAGGAAAGATCCAGAAATGAATCCTCCCGGGGCTCTTCTTTGGATCTAGGGAAAAAATCATCTAATTGTTGTGTCTGATTCATGTACAAGGTACTTGGTTTTCCGTATCCTGAAAATCCGTAACTCCCTGAACTCTGCATCATTGGTGCTGTAAACTGTGCTGAACTTCCTGGTGGTGTTGGAAACCTTGTGCTGTTCAAGGAGTTAGAATAATTAGTCACGGCAGTCACAGATGGCCTTATCGGTATGGACAGATTGCTGCTGTTAACATTAGGTGAAGGTCTTGTCAATGCATAGCCGCTGCCGCGAGCTGCTGGAACATCATGATTATGTTTTCCTTCATAGGTGGTGATCACAGCTCTTGTATCATGGGATGCTCGCTCTACATGTTTCCTTACTGGACAGCCTATAGTTGTACATTTATAGTAGCTCCTACATACAAAGAAAAAATTGCAATAAGAAAACAAGAAATAAAACCAAAAAATTTAGGTGTTGGGAAACCCCAATTGAAGAGCAATCAATCACCTTGGATTAGGATTTCCCTTCACTACTTTCTGTCCATATTTCCTCCACCTATATCCATCATCAAGAATGTCTATATCACTTGTTGTTTGAACCACAATTCTTGGCTCCCTAACAGTTCTGCTCCCAGTTCCTATAGCACCCTCAATGTCATTTTCCCCTTTCCTACAAAATCAAGAACAATACAATCAGAACTCTAATGCAATCCTGGGGTCACCTGAGTAAAGCATATATATTCTTTCCTAGTCTTACCATCTTTTCGCCTCGGGTTCATTTTCATCATTATCTCCTCCAGGATTACTAGTTGGTGATCGTTGATCAAAGTCATCCTCTCCAAACGAGGCAGAAGAATCTGCTTGCATAGAGAAAGACTCTGTTTGTGGATTGTATAATGGCCCGGCGGATTGATCGGAAAGATCAGAGTAGGCAAGGGTAGAATTTTGCATTGATTGGGAAGATGATGATCTTCTAGTAGATTGAGGCTTGGGATGATTGTGACTTCCTTTGTAAACAATTTCAGTAATCTGTCCATCCAATGATCTCTCAATTTTTTTCTTCATTGGGCAATCTGGGAATGTGCATTTGAAATAACTGCGAGGATTTTCACTTCCTTTCACTTGTTTTTGCCCATATTTTCTCCAATTGTAACCATCTTCTGATCTCTTTTGCTCTCTGGAATACATCGTTGATTGATTGTGATGGCTGTATCCAGATTGAGGAGCAGCACTGCTCTGAACATTTGTTTGATATGTAGGAATTTCTGAGGAGAAGCTCTGGATTGGAACAAATTCTGATTTCACTGCAGCATTTTCTGTGGAGAAATCAGATTGGTTTGTTGGCTTATTGAAATTCCATGGTTCAGGTTGCCTCTTCATAGATTCTTCCTGCTCAAGTTAATGATTGAAACTTATCAAAACAGAACTGAAGATAAACAGAAATACGTATATATATATTTACGTGGAGATAATGTTTCTAAAACCTCTTTTTGTTGCAATATTTACGTCTTTATTTGGGAATTTTCAAAATTGATGGAATGTTACCGTTTATTTGAAATTACAGATGGATTCCATTATACGTCTATAAAAATAAGTGAATTTTGGAAGAAAACAAGCCTAAACAAAGCATGTTATAAAAGCTTTTTTTGAATATCATCTTACAAATTAATTTAAAATTGTGGGTAGTAAATGATTAAGTTGTTGGGTATCACCTCTTATGGTTACAATAAAAAAGTTTTTAATTTCAAATTACGCTCCCATCGGATTGAGGAAGAATTTAATTGTTGTTTATATATTTAAAAGAAAAATGAAAAAAATATTTAAATTTGAAGATAAAATTTTTCTCAACCAAAAAACTTCCTAATTGTCATGCTATATGTATCAATCAAGGGAGCCCTTTAATAGGGCAAAAGGTTTTTCCAAGGCAAACCAGACGAACAGGTTTTCTTTGTCCCAATAAATCAAACTTTTTGCTATTTCCTTTAACATCCGTACAAGAGTTTTCAACTATGAAAGTTTTTTCCTTGTTGTCAAACCTTGTAGGCTGACAAGAAGCGAAGAAAACAACAACAGGTGTAGAAACTAAAGACAAACGAATCTGTTGGAAAAAAGCCAACTTAAAGACGCAATAGCAATAAATTAGTTACAGATAAACGATGAAACGAAGAATACGTACCACTGAAACAATGTTTGAGGAAGACTGAAGAAAATCAGACGATGATGTTGTAGAAAGCTTTGTCTGGGACGTCTGAAAAGAGAAATCAAAGATGTTATTTTCTGTTTCCTTCGTATTTTGCTGCTGATTGTTGTTCCAGTTGAAGATATCAGTTGTTGGTGAGGCTAGAATCTAAACAAACACAAGAATATTAACTAAACCCATTTGCATTATGATAATTAAGCATGCTTTTACGTAATCATAAGATTTAAAAACTTACATTAGAGAAAAGTACAGGTGAGTCCATGAGGTCAGTTGGGCTAAAACCAGAGGGAGGAATCGCCAAAAAAGAAGAAGGAGAAATAGGAGGAGGAGAAATAGGAATTGAAGAAGGTGGAAAAGATTTAAACTTTGGAATTTCAAGACTAGTTTGATCAGATGAATGGTTTGAATTAAACCCCCAGTTGATTGAAGAAGTACGATTATTATTATTACTCCTATCTTGGCTAAACTTGTCCATGCTGTTCATAAATGACGAGGCCATGAAAACTAAAATTGTATCCACAACGAGAAGTAGGCGTGTGTTATTTATAGATGAATTTGTGTTGTGCTCGATATAGCAAGTAGCATGGTGACTAGGTGAGTTTCGCATTAAGGTCTCCCGTCTCCCTCCATGCTTCTTCTGAGAAGCTAAAACCAAAGACTGACCGTGGAAAAATTATTCTTGGTCAAAATTTGTGGGTTTGACTGGACTTGGATAGCCAGCTTAGCTATATTAATCAGAGTCGGCTTAAGCAGCGCCAAGCGTCGCTATTACGCTATATGGACAATGAGATAATCGTATTTGCCACCTGTTCTTCCATGTGATTAACTTTCTCTAAGAGGTGGTAAACTGACTGACCCGATCCACCCCAAAAAATAAATTTTTTAAGAATTAATATATTGAATTGTACTCAATTAAAAAAAAAAATAAAAACCCAATATGATTTATAAAATATGATTAAGAGGAATCGTATTATATCGGATCTGTAAATCATGTTATACCAAGCTATAGGTTAGACTCATAAATCATACCTATATATTAAAAAAAAAAATTAATAATAATTTATTATTATTTTAATAATATAATTATACTATTTATAGATCAGATTAGGTTTAGTACGATCTATTATGGGTTTATGTCATATCTAAGCTATGGACCTAATCGGTTTAGTACGATCTATTATGGGTTTATGTCATATCTGAATTCTGAACTATGGACCTAATCCCTCATTCTGACATAATTATTTTAACTAATCAAATTGTTCTAAATTTTTACTATTTATAAACCAAACCCATACCTTGTCATGCCATCTTTACCTACTCTTGTTAAATAAAATAATCTAAATGTTAGTAGGCATTATAACACAATGACATTTTAAATTGTAATTATTGTAGTTTTAAATCTCAAATATTAATAAAAAATATAAATTATATTAAAATTAGTATTATTAAATATTATTTTAATTTTATTCCTAAAACATAATAAAATAATTGGATATCAAATTGATCTTCAAAACAATCGATTAATTTAACTTAATAAAAATATTTAAAGTATGAAGAAAATTTAAGCAAATGTATATCATCTCATTATATGTATGTAATTATCTTAAAAATAATATCATGAAAATAATTAGATAATAATATAAAAGATTTAATGTATATATCATGATTTTATCGAATGATTCTGTCATAATTATTTTTTATTCTTATAAACGTAAAAATTTTATTAATTTATTTTAAGATTATTTAATTAATAAATAAATAATTGTAATGATTCATAAGAAAATCTATTGCAAGAAGTAATATTTCTTTTTTCAAAAATAATATTATTGAGAAAACAGTATTTTTGGCATCCACATAATCCTAAATGCTTAAAGAGCATCCATCACTGAGGTGTTTATTTGAACAAGTATCAAATTCACCCCTATAATCTAATTTACATTACTTTTAAATTGCAATTCCAATTTAATTAATTATTTTAAAAAAATTAAGGGCATATTTGATATTAAAAATTTTAAAGTATTATGATTATATAATTACTTTAAAATATTAAATGATAATTAAAAATATTTTTTACAATTTTATTTTTAAAATTAGGTGAAAGATAATTATATCAAATATATTTTGGATAAGTTTTTATGATTTTAATAAAATAATCGTTCAAATTTATATGTTATTTTTGTTAAATGATAAGCGAAAATTTAATAATTACTCTTTAAATTATGCCGATATCATCTTTTTTATTATTGATGAAATATTGTTGTTGATATGAAATTTCGTACGCGTATTAATACTTAAACATATTGAATCGAAAGAAAATTATTATATTTTTAAAAATTTTATGTAAAAAATTTTTTAATTTATTATAGTTTTTTTTTTACGTGAAATCACAACATAATATAGTACTTGCTATTGATATCCGTTACCATATAAATTTAAATTAAAAACTTATAACTTGTATTTCTAACATTAGTATCATTTGAATTACTATGTTACGTCATGATTCTACATAAAAGAAGCGATTCTTAATGGATAAAAGAAATTTTTACGTAATATTTTTAAGAGTATAACAAATTTTTTTTAATCCAATACATTCAAGTACTGTTATGCATACCAAATTTTGGCATCAATAATTACTATCTTTTAAGAATTATTAAATTAATTTATATTATATTTAAAATTAAGGTAAACCAAAATTTTAAATTATAATTATTAAAAAATAAAATAGTAAAGATAGTGGATAATAAAATTTTTAATATAAATAAATATTTATAAAATAATTCAAATTATTATCCTTAAATTGGAAGGACTAAAACTGTCTTATACATAATTCTAATAGAGAAACTATATGTGCATATAATAATATTATTATTAATGAATGCTTTCACTATCGAATTATTAATAAGCGAAGGTCAATAATATTCATTTTCTGTTGATATATTGACCAATTCAAATGGTAGCCGCCAAGCCGTCAACTGAAAGGACTGCTTTTTAAGCCGAAACCTTCCACTGAAATGACACAATTATCCTCATCGTCACACGTCCTGGTGGCTTAAAAAATTGGCCTTTTCGTATTTTAATTAAAATTTTTTGTCTAAAAGTAAATTAAACTAAAATTAAATAAAATTAAGGAGCTTCCTCCGATTCCTTCGCGTCGCGGTCTTGCCATTGCATTTCCATGAACATCTACATAATTGGTGACCGGTCAACAAAACTCTCTAATTATTTGTTTTAATTTTTAATATAAAAATATTATAAATTATATTATTAACTTTTTCTTATACGTTAAAAATCCTACTAATCCACTTAATTGAGTGTTTAATTGATTTATCGTGATATCTAAAAGGATAAATTTATAATCTAATTCTTTGATATTTTAATAAAATAATATTTTTGGGATTTAAATTTGATATGCCTTAAAAATTTAAATTTTTACTAACAGATTAAGTCTTGAGAGGATTAAATTACATTATTGATGCAGTCAACTAAGGCTTAAATCTTTTGCCCAAACACAAAATCTAAGGCTTAAATCAATGTGTTATTTTTTTTATTTTTTTATTGAGAGTTATTATTAAAATTTTTGTACAAATTAATACAGCATAAAACATAAAATTAATGCAATTTAAAAAAAAATAATGTGAATTAAAAAAATAACAAATATTATCGATAATTTTATTCATAAAAATTTATATCTCTAATATTATTTTTTTAAGTTTTATTATTTTATATTATTTATTAGCTATTAATTAAATGATAAAATTTAATATAGGTAAAGATTTAAATTTTTATACAAAATTTTTGATAAAATTATATATATTATATTATTTTTTATCTTATAAAAACATGACATATATAGTGATAATAAGATAATGCAACTTAAGTTTATATATACATATATATAAATAAGATTATACATACAATTATGAGTGTAGATTTTTTTTTTATATTTAAATTTAAATATAAATTTGTAAATATAAAACCTTTGAGAACGAGGAGAGGAGTACCAACTCAATTTAGTTTAGTTCTACAGATTCATTCCAATATATCATACAATTTATTGTAATTTTTAATTATTTTATTTTTATAAATGTTGCTATCAAGTCCTTTTAAAATATTTATATTTATTTTTATAATAATTTTTAACAATTAATAATAAATTTTAATGCATTAAAATATATAATTTGTTGGGTATTCTGTCGAGGTTCAGCCCAATGATCCAGACCCATTTTCGTGCCCTTATCCAAGTCCACCAAATGCACATATCAAGTAGACTTCCTGATACGGTGTCGTCTCAAGAAGTCAATTACATAACTCAAGGAAATACTTAAATCACCTCGGGCACTCTGCCCAAGGCGACCAGTTAGGAATTCTCCTTTGAAGTTATTCATTGTTGACTCGCACTCGGGTCCGGGACCTTCTATCATAAAGCCTCTTGGGCTCGGGGAGTCGAACCAATATTTCACTATATAACAGTATGGACTCGCGGACACTCGGAACACACCAGCCTCCACAGCGCTATCTTCTGGTGACACCGAGGCTACAACCTGCTGTATAATGGTCTCCCGAGAACCAGGAAATTTCATTCTCGGGAGGACCGAAAGCTTCACTCGGGGGGACGTACACTTGGGGTCTCGGGATGACGTGGCAAAGAACAATGTCACAATTTTCCACGCTCCTTGATTTTGCAACAGGTTACCCTGGGCACGTCAGCCATGCAGCAACATGTGTCCAAGCATACGCATTACTAGGCTTTCAATATACAGCACCCAAAAATCGAGGGAGAGGGATTCACACCCAGATTCATTTGACCACATTGAGAAAAACCCACTGTGAGACATTTTTTCAACTTTTCAGTGCATTCAGGCATCATTCTTAGGAGTAAAACATTCCATATCATTCATACTCTTCATGCATTCTTCGTTGTCTGCGTGCATGCACACTTATTTCACACACCAAGTAAAACCCTTTCTGACTTAATTATCGGAGGGTTTTCGTCAGAAAATCGGCTTTATCCCTGAGGTGTTCTGTGTGTTTTGCATTCTCAAGTTCAAAGACGAGAAGAGAAGACGTGCTGATGCTCGGAGTTGAGAACGAAACTAACTTCCTGTATCAAC
>JAVXUL010000004.1:1138090-1154139 GCA_035590515.1 Trichilia minutiflora | reverse complement strand
TTTAAGGTGACTTACACACACTAAGTATCTGATGTTGTATAAATTCATCTTAATGTCTCTATACGAACTTTTACATGTAAGATGATTTATTGTAACTCTTATTAACCTTGCTATAGTGTCCTCTATCTTTTTTCAACTAATATTTATAATGAATAAGAGAGAATTGTATCATTTTTTTCTCAGGTATCCCTAATACTTAATAAATACTACCTTTTTATATGTTAATTATACATCTAGATGATTCTCAAACCTGTAGTAGTTACATATTATATGAATTTTTTCAAAGACAATATTTTGGTCATAATATCAATTGTCATCTCTTCCAAGGGATATAGTTGACCTTAATTTCACCTCTCTGTACTATATCTAAAATATAGTGATAACTTATATCAATATATTTTTCTTTAAAACTATTTCCTTCACTTTTAATCAAATAAATGATAGACTTATTATCATAGAATATATCTACAAGTTTACTTGATAAATCTATCTGTAAATTATCAATTAATCTTTTAATCTATACAACTATACCAACTACTGTACTATATGATATATATTATGTTTCCATGGTGAACTTGGTAACACAATATTATTTCTTATTTAACTAAGAAATTATTGTCCTACTATAGAAAAACACATTGCCACTTATTGATTTTCGATCATCTAGGTCATCTATAAAATTTACATTACAGTATCAACCAAGTTTTAAATTATGCAAATCAAAGTAGAATTTTATACATTTGATTTCTTTAAAATACCTGATGATTCTTTTAATTGTTTGTCAATGTTCTCTTTTTAGATTTGATTGATATCTACTTATCACTCCTACTACAAATGCTATGTATGATCTTGTACTAGTAATTATATACATCAGACTTTCAATGGCCAGAACATAAGGTACCTTTTGTATTTCTTCTAGTTCGATTGTATTTTGATAACAAAAAACTTTACTTAAAATAGTTAACTTACACGTGAGTGTACTTGTCAATTTATAGTTTTTCATGTTAAACTATTTAAATATATTTTTTAAATAATTTTCTTGATCTAGATATAATATCTTTGATTTTCTATCTCTAGTAATTTTAATTCCCAAAGCATAAGATATTTTACCTATGTCTTTTATATCGAACTTTGTACCTAGATATGACTTTGTATCATTAATCATATCTATGCTATTATTGACCAATAAAATATCATCCACATATAATGAAAATATAGATATTTTATCCTCACATTTTAAACTATAACCATAATAATTTAATAGATTCATTTTGTAATTTAAATTCAGAATTGCTTAATGAAATTTTAAATATTATTGTCTAAATGATTACTGAAGTTCATATAAAGACTTCTTTAACTTATAGATTTTATCTTCATGTTCTTTAACCAGAAAGCCCTCTGATTATGATATATAAATATCTTCCTTTAATTTATCATTTAAAAATGCAATCTTTACATCCAGTTTATATAATTCAAAATCTCATCTTACAACAATTGTCATAATAATTTGAATAAATATGAATTTAACTACCGGTGAATAAGTATCAAAAAAGTCTATTCCAAAATTTAAGTATAGCTTTTAGCTACCAATCTAACCTTATACTTATTTAGACTTGATCAGTCTTCAACTTTTTCTTTAGTACACATTTACGAGCAATGAGCTTTCTTTTCTTTGGTAAATTAACTAATTCCCAAACTTTATTTTTCTTAATAGATTTCAATTTATCTTCTATGGTTAATTGTCATTCTTTGAAATCAAATTATCTCATAGCATCGTTATAAGTTTTGAAATCATCACTTAGTTGATTTTTTTTATCAATGATAAATACATAATGATATTTCAATCATTGAGAAGACTCCCGTTTTCTTTTCCTCCCATTAACTTATGTATCGCTATAAGTTTTGAAATCATCACTTAATTGATTTTTTTTATTAATGATAAATACATAATAATATTTCAATCATTGAGAAGGCTCCCGTTTTCTTTTCCTCCCAGTAACTTGTGTATCTTCACTTAATTATGTGAAAGTGATGGGATCAACAATATCTTCATTATCTATATTATTATTATTAATAAGTTATAATAGAATGGCAGACCCCTTTCAGGATAGTAAAATCGATAATCACTCCCATTTTTAACATAACAAAAAAAATTACATTCTCATATTCTAGTACTAATCTTATCCTTTAGAGGCTTAAAAATAAGAACATGAGCTTTACATCCCCAAACTTTTAGTTTTGTTAAATCAAGTTTAGCTTCCATCTATAACTTATATGAAGTTAACAATTTAGGTTTTGTGTGAACTCTATTTAAGATATATATTGCTGTAGATAATGCTTCTCCATAAAAATATAAAGATATTTTCAAGTAAGATATCATCAATCTTGTCATATTTAATAGAATTGGATTTCTTTTTTCTACTATACCATTTTGTTGTGGACTATAAGGTATTGTATAGGTATGTCTTATACTATTGTCTTTGCATAAATCAAATCATCAAAGTTTTCATATTCTTCAACCTATTACTATCTAAAATTTTGATCGAACGATCCAATTGAGTTTCTTAGAAACTTTTTTTTATATTCTTTGAATTTTTTTTGAAACTTTCGATTTATGCTTTAAAAAATATACATAGCCATATCTAAAATAATCATCAATAAAAATGATGAAATATTCCATATTTTCAAGTATTTTTGTTCTCATAGGTCCACATAAATCTGAATACACTACTTCAAATAAATTTGAGCATTTTCAATGATTCGAAAAAGATTTTCTTGTCATTTTTTCTTTAATACATAATTTATACATATCAAAGTTATTCATATTCATTTGAGAAAGTATTTTTTATTATATATTTTTAGAATTTTATTTATATTTATATGACCTAATCTTAAATGTAAAAGTAAAGCATCATTAGAATTTAATACATAAACATAATCAAAAGAAGAATTTTTATTTTTTATAGAACCAATCAAATACATATCATTAACTCTTCGACCTCTCAAAATTACAAGACCAATTTTTCTTATGATCACAAATCCGGAGTTAAATATAATCTTAAATCATTTTTTTCTCAATAATAGATATAGAGATTAGATTTCTTCTCATGGATGCAACATAAAATATATCTTTTAATATGATGGTGGAGTCCGTGGATGAGATTTTATAATCCTCTATACCTTGAACATCAATATAAGTATTATTACCTATATATAATCGACATTCTCCTAGTGTCTTTTCTTTAAAAATGATAAATTAATTTTTGTCGTTATACACATATCTAGTAGCACCAGAATCCATCCACCATTGATCTTGTGATTTAGTAATGAGTGTTTTTAAAATAGTCAAAATAATCTCTTTCTTATATTTTGTCTTATTTTTGTGTTTTAGACACTAAGATTTGAAATAACTAGTATTCCCATATATAAAGCATTTATTTTTCTTTTGTTTTTTATTTTTTTGTCCAATCTTCTACCATCCCTTTTTTCGCTTAAAAGTTTTCTCCATTGGCTTTCTTTTTTCATTTTGAGTATTTTCTTCCAAGTGAAGGTTGTTAGAGTGATTTTCCTCCTTTATTCTATTCATCATGACCTCTTCAACTATCAATATTACAGGTAATATTGTCATTGACAAATCAGTTTGTTCATATGTTATTAAGATCACAACATGATCTTATGTCTTTGGTAGACTTCAGAATGACCAACACCTATATCTTATCAGAAATTTCATCTTACAAGTAGTTCTATCTTTATAATATGATCTACTATATTGTCAATTTTATTCATACGAAGACTATTAAATTTAGCTAATCTTAATTATATATATGTATCAAATTTTGATCCATATTTACTATCTAATATATCAATAATTTCTTTAGTAGTATTATAACCTTCATATAAAGGAATCAAATCATCTTACATGTTACTAAGAATTATAATCTTAGTTAGTTTATTATATTCTTCCCATTTATTTAAGACTATAGTTTTTGTGGGTTTTTCTTTTTAATAACATACAATATTTTCTCATGTATCAATAAATAGGAAATTCTTCTTTTTTATATATTATAATTAACATTATTTAACCTTTTATCTTTACTAAATATGTAGTACTTTTACTATCCATAATATATATAGAAAACAATATAAATAAATACATACATACAATACAAATAAATAAATAAAACTATATAAATTTTAACTCACAGTAAATTAGATTACAATAACCTAATCTTATACTCGTTCAGATGTGATCATAAATATGATTTCTTAGAATTCTTCTCCTTATTTTGGTCAGAAGCTAGAATAATCTATTTTTCTTTAAACAACTGTCACGTGTATACGGTATTTGAAGCTTTAAGTATCTTTGTGAGTTGTAGTGATTATGGTCTTCAAATATATTTTGAAGCACTTATTTCTTGTACATACAAATCAAGAATAATAAAACTAATCCTTCTTCAACAAGTTGGCAAGCCGAGGTAATTTAAAATTGGTAGTTTTTATATGTTATATCCTTGTGCTTTCACAAATTTATGAATTTTGAGTCTTTAAATCAAAATTCTAAGGTCACAGATCAATCCAACACATCGAAAAATCTCGGGTACCAAATTTCGACTGAATTTGATTTGGTTTAGATTCTGAATCAGGCTTGAAAAATTCGAATAGTTTAACCGAACCGAAAATGGGTCAAACTGGGTGGCTGGATTGGATCAAGATAAGTGAATCGGGTCAGTAATGATCGAGTCTAATCGGGTCAATTCAGGATTGAACCGGATTAATTTAAGATTGAATCGGACCAAATCTAGGTTGAAGAAAATCAGGTCTAAATTGGGTTAGATCATATCGAATTGGACTTGAACCGGACTAGATCGCTGATGATCTAATCGACTTGTGTAACACACGCTCCCTACGCATGGTCTCCATACGTCTTCAACCTTCGGGTGCGTGTATTATACTCGCCTAGTGATTTTTGATTTTTAAAATTTTTTGACTAGTTTTTACTATAGTTTTCAACGAAATAGATACTAATAGATTTGTTTCGAAGAGTAGATCACTTCTATGTCAAGAAAAATTCGAAACAAACGTGAAATTTTGTTGAACAATGGAGGAGAACTTTCTATCCTTTTTAGCCCTCTCTTTTTCTCGAATCTGACTCTGATACCACTATTAGACTTTGAAATCACAATAGTAAATTTGGTGGGTGCACATAGAGACGCTCAAATAACTAAGGTAGAATATATTTGAGATGATGAATAAAATTTAACTTATTTCTCTCTCTAAACTTTATAAGAATTTTAATTGCTTTTCTATAGTCTAAAACTGTCTTTATATAGCCTACTAAAATGATAGTTATTTTTTGGACAGATGCATGGTTTCATTTGTACATGATGAGTCGTTAAACAAATATATCCGTATGAACCATTGCATCTTTTGGCTACGAATAATTGTATCCTTTTGTCAATCATTGTATTCCTATGTGCCACAATCATATTGATCATATATGGACAAAAATTAATATTGTAAAAAATAAATAATAAGATTAAAAATTTTAATGCATATGACATGGTTTTATTGAATAATTTATTTTATCTAAAATATATAAATATAATAAAATTAATAAAGTGTTTTTATGGTTGTAAATATAAATATAAATAAATTTTATTTTAAGATTGTTTAATTAATAAATTACAAAAAAAATTTGTAACAATTCGTTAAGAAAGTCTATTGCAAGTAGTAATATGATTTTTTTTAAAAAAAAAAATAATATTGCCAGAAAACGATACTTTTGGCATTCACATAATTTTAGATACATAAATAGCATTTGTCAGTGAGATGTTTATTTAAAAAAATTTAGAGTTAGTGCAGTAGTTTAAATTTTATTTTTGTATATATAGATACGTTAGGGTGTGTGAAAATTTTAAAAAAATATTTCAAATACATTTGTTATTTTTGTTAAATGATAAGCAAAATTTTAATAATTATTTATAATTACTCTTTAAATTAAGCCTTCTCTCTTTTTAATTGTCAGTGAAATGTTACTATCCTTAGAAGGATTATTAAATTAATTTATGGTATATTTAAAAATATAATTTTTTGTATATTTTTAGTAATTATATTAAATTTATATTTTTATTAATTAATAATAATATAACACATAAGTTTGTAGACAAAAATTTATACAAAGAATTTGTATTTTTAACACCACATTTCTAAAATAAAAATGATTTAATTTTAAATTATATTTATTACAAAATAAAATAGTGTGATAGTGCAAAATAAATATTTTAATAGAAATAAATATTTATAAAATAATTCAAATTATTATCCTTAAATTAGAAGAACTAAAACGGTCTCGTGTGTGTGTGTCTCTCTCTCTCTCCCTCTCTCTCTAATTCTAACAGGGAAAGTATACGTGCATATAATAATATTATTATTACGGAATGCTTTCGCTATCGAATTATTGTAAAAAAGTCAATAATCTTAATTATTTTTGTTAAGCATATATAATATATTGACCAATTCAAATGATAGCCGCCAAGCCCTCAACTGAAAGACTGTTTTCACGTTTTGAAGCTGTTTGTAAGCCGAAACCTTAAACTGAAATGACATAATTATCCTCACCTTCACTCATGCTGGTGACTTTAAAAAATTGGTCTTTTCGTATTTTAATTTAAAAAATTTTACCCCAAACTAAAATTAAACTAATAAATAAATAAAATTAGGAGCTTCTCTGATTCCTTCTTATAGAGTTCTTGCTCTTGCACCTGGTGACCCGGTCTACAAGACTCTCTCACAATTTTTTTTTTTTTGGTTATAAAAATTATTTTAAATTACATGATTGACTCATTCAACTAAGGCTTAAACGAACGTGTTATTATTATTATTATTATTTTTTATTTTTAATTGTGAGTTGGTATTATGGTTATTGAGAATTTTTAAACCATAATATTACAACTAAGCGATGTTTTAAGTTTTTATCCTTTTTTTTTCATTTGTCAATTATTAATAGAATGACAAAATTAGTATAATAAATTAATAAACATATAAATATAAGTTTTATATATATTTTATTGATAAAAATTAATCTGATAATATTATATTTTGGTTATATATGATTTTTTTTTAATTTCCGTAAAAGATAACATATTTAGAAATTATAACACAGTGCAACATAAATTTATATGAATCAGTTAATATATATCATAACGAGTATAATTTTTGATTTAAATTTAGACATATATTTTTGAATAAATAATTAACTCTAATTTTTTTACCGTAATCTAAAGGCAATAATTGTAAACTTCAGCTCCTTTCAAATTATATGAATAAACCCAGTTTATATATTTTATTATTTTGAAGTGTGTTAGATTTACGTATAAAGAGACTACGTACAACTTTGTATTTTTTTTTTCATTCATTCTTCAATACTTTTTTATTTAGAATTTGACTTACTTTTCAATTAATAAAAATGCCATAAACAGAGAGTTTCCTTTTTCACACAAAGGTCTCTTTTACACTATTAATAGTATTAACAATAATAAAAACTATCATCATGCAGCAGATGATCAGGTGGTTATGATGAAATAAAGATCTACCATTGGTGATCTCCATTAATATGATCGAAAACTAGAATGTACACAGCACAGTGGAACAACAACAATTGAACAACATATATTTGGATTTTGGAAAGGTGCGTTTTTCAAAAATTTTAAGATTTTGCAATATACACACTACACAAAAACTTCCAACAAAAATTCACCAAACCCTCCTATAATTTTGTTTTCAGAGTTAGTCAAGGATATAACAATTACTTCATTACAGGAAACAGATCTGAAAAGTTCCTGTTTCTTGCAATCTTTGTTGGCGTGCTTCTTGGCGTGGAATCTAAATTTGTTGGCATAGTACCTTATTCCTTTCCTCCGAGATCTTAGAAAATCTCTATGCCACCAGATCTTCTAACAGCAATTTCCAGAGCTTTGGATCAAATTCAGCCTGTAAATTGCATGATTGGATAAACTCATTTAAACTATGCATGATAATTTTGCACACCATATTTTAATTCAAGCTTAATTCATTAAAACAACCACCATGCCATTCGACTGTTCACATGACTGTCAATTTTTCAGTTGATTTCCCCTTATATTCAAATGGCAAATGATTACATCAAGCAAACATGTGCACAAAAGCATAATCTTTGGAATGGAAAAGGAAAACGACACTGTCGAGTAGACACAAGCTATAGCTGCTGCTTAAAAAATTTAATAAAATCTATGCAAATCACTTAAATAATTAAACAAATAAATAACTAGCTTTTGAAGCTCATGAAAGGTTAAAGAACCATACCTGAAACACCTTATCTCTCCACTGAAACACACAACCACGAGCTTCTAAATGTTCAAAAAGAGGCCGGGGAAGCAGTGATTTAAAGGATGCCTGAAGTTTCACTTTTGTCAACCCTCCACATGCCAACAAGGCAGCAGCTAGTCCACTAGGGGTTAAGCCCTTCAAGTGCAAGATAGTCATGTTCTGTAGGCAGCTGATGCTTGCCAAGGACAAGAGCCCCACATCCGTCACTGAAGTATATGATAAATTAATCTGCAAGGAAAAGCACAAAGATTAATGACTGGAGTCAAATTTTGCATTTGACATGTTAAAATTACCAAATATTAAAGAAAACGAAGCAAGAGTTTACCTGTTTGAGATTTTGAGAGAAGTGTGCAAGAGGAAGCATTCCAACATCATTAATGTTTTGACACCACTTTATATCTAGCTTGGTTAGTTGCTTGCATCCCACAGCAACTGCAGCTATACCTAAAGATGTAATAAGAGGACATCCTCGACTTTCAATTGTGCTCAAGCTCGAGCATTTAGATAAGGATATTAAGGAACTATCAGTAATGTCTTTAAGGTAGGCTATATTGATAATCCGAAGGTCAGGGCAACCATAAGCAATTCCTGAAAGGCCCGAGTCCGTTATTCCCACAGACCTGATTGAAGCAATCACATTCAAATATCATAAGAATCCATTTGTACAACATTCCTTGGCAAAGACAGGAAAATTCTAGGATGACAAACCAACACAAATTAAACTGTAATCAAACTATGACTAAAAACATGGATCAATTACTTTCAAATGGAAAGGAAACTGAAAAGCAGAAAAACCTGCAGATTGCAGGTCACAAACCTGTACAAATCAAGCTCTATGAGTTTTGAGCAGCACATGCCAACATGGGCAAGTCCCTCATCGGTTATATTTAAACAAATTCCTAGTTTTAGAACAGAGAGTTTGGAACATCTAGAGATGGACTTCAGACCTGCATGGCGAAAGAGAATAAGCACGCCAACTAATAAAATAGCTCTCATTTACAAAATAGAAGAGTAAATGAAAATTTTGAAACCTTCATCATCAATTTCGTTATCTGTCAGATCAAGCTCCTCAAGACAATGGCACCGTTGTCCTATCAACACAAATGCTTCTCTAGGAACCAAGGTACATGACTCCATCTTAAGAGAGGTCAGACTGGTGCAAGAACTTGTAATGTGGGCAACAGAAACATCAGTTATCTTGCGACAACATGTGATGTCTAACTTCATCAAGTTTCTGTGTTTTGTTACAACAGATGAGAGGCCTTCATCTGTCACTCCTGAACACTTACTTAAGCTTAGCTCCTTCAATGACACACAATAATCTCCAAAGGCCTTTAGTCCAGCCTTGGTTACTGCACAACCATCTAATTTGATTGATTGCAACATGGGAAGCTTTTTCAAACCATTGGCAAGAGCAAGAGTCACCTAATGATCACCAACACTAAATTATAAGTAAGAGGCTAAAAATGATAAACTTCCCAACAATAGGTAAGACAAAGAAGTTGAAAGACATACGGGAGAGCCATATGCCAAGGTGAGTTGCTGCAAACCTCCAATACCACTTGTTAGTGAAGACAAGCCATGGTGACTGATGTTTTGACAACTCGACAAATCAAGTGCCTGTTCAATGCAAAATAGTCTGATTTTGTGAAATTGATTCTTCAATACAATTAAATCAACTACCAAATATTCCTTTGTAGAGATTTCAGTGCCCCTATAATTTATATAAACATGAGAAAATACTTCACCAATTTTGATTCAACATCAGATGTCTCTATAAATGACCTTACTTTCCATTAAAAAGTACCTTCAATGACTTGCATCCATGTTTGAGGGCTGTCAGACTGCAATCATCAATTCCAAAGCATCCTTCAAGAATCAAATCTTCCAGATATTGTAATTTCAAGATAGATGCCAAACATTTATTTGTAATCTGCACAACATTAAATAAGCAAAGAAAATTAATCAAATTCAAAGACTCTGCAAAAACTAATTGAGCTATGAAGTATTAAAAAGACCCGAAATTGATCCAGTGGTAACATTCACATTAGATCGAACTCGTTAATCATATTCAATCCAAATCAACAGAGACAAACATAATCAAATCTGTGATTATCTTCATCGTCAAATCATAAACAAAAATGTTATGTAATTAACATAGAAAGATACAAAACAAAGAGAAAATTTACCGGCAAATATGAAAGATCCAAGCTACGAATTTCCTTGCACTTAACAGCAATCAAACCAACACCAAAATCACCAACATTCAAACACCATTTCAAGCTAATCAATCTCAACTTTTTACAGCCAACAGCTATACACCCAACTCCCATATCAGTAACCATCTTACATCTCCCCATCCACAACTTCTCCAGATTCTTTGCCTCAGACAAAGCCGCAGCTCCCGCATCCTTTAAATTCACAGCGTTCGATATATCAATCTCCACCAAATTCTTGCAGTTCACAGTCAAACTCAACAGCCCGGACCTGGAAAAGGCCCCAGATCGTGAGAGATCAACGGAACGAAGCTTAAAGTCATAGACTTTCGATATGGTTGTCAAAGAATTGTCTGTTACACGAGGACAGAGACTGAGATCAAGATGCGTTATGTTCGGATAACGAGTGAGAATTGCCGGAAGATGATCCTGGCGAAGAGGCCTAAGTTTTTTCCGGTGCTTGGATTCTATAATGTAAAACGATTTGCAGACCAAAGAGAAAGATTTTCTGTCAACTGGGTTCGTCCTGAGGCAATCTAAGATTATGAAAACGATCTCCTCGGACAGAAGATCGAAAACATTGATCATTTCACAGCACTTTTGCTTCTTCATGATTTAAAAATTCAGAAGATTTACAGACGATATGATACAATTAAAGCTTGTTTGAAGATGGATTTTATACTGGTAGAAGAATTTATGTGTTTGTTCTATGAGCTTACAAGTAACCGTTAAAAGAAAAAATGGTGGGGTTTATGCCAGGAAGTTGGAGGAGTGAGGGAGAAGAAGGCCCTTTCGGATTACTGTTTTAACCTTGTAAGTCATTTTCAACAAGGTACGCTTGGACTATCGTACCCCTCGAATCCAATTCCATTTGCTTAAAATTATCGGGAGAAAAAAAATTATCAAATGGGTCCTATACTTTAAATATATAACAAATAAACTTATAAATTTCCCCTTCTTAATTCTTCATCATAATAGAATTACATTATTAAAAACTAATAAATTCACATAACATTATACTAATGTTGTGTATGTTTGTCGATATGAAAATTTTTGTTTTTTAAATATAAAAAATAGTTAAAATCAAATTAAATTGAAATAATGAAATTTAATCTCTAAATTTTGTATACCACTTAAGAAAATTTTACAAATTGGGCTAGCTCATACTCATAACTCCTAATTTCATATATAAAATATAAATTTCAATATTATTTGAATATTATCAACAAGAATAAATTTAAGATAAATATAAAATTTTATACTTATTTATTATTATTTTTTAAAATCATTGAAGCCAATTTTAATCATGTAAACATTTTTTCAAATTTTTTCAAATTTATGTTAGAATAAAGCTATTATTTTTATTTTTATTTTTATTTTTATTTTTATTTTTTTGGTCTATTTGCAAATTTAAATTCTATTTGTCCATAGAATGAATGAATTTGTGATGAATAATGGACTTGTTTGTTAATCTTAGGTTTTCTAGAATGTTCAATGGTATGAGTTTATCTAGACCGTACGCGAAAGGACGTAGTTAGTAAATAGAGTTTGATTTTCCTGGGTTATTTTGGTCATTTCGCTTTATCTAAAGTCCTTTTCTTCTCCACCCCTAAAAAACACAACTTATTTGGTGGAGGAATATATGAGGAAGGACAGATTCAAGTGCAGACAGTACGAACCAAATTGACAAATATTATAAATTCTTTTTTAATTAAAAATAAAAATAAAAAATAAACCTAAAAATCTTATAATAATAAAAAACTGTTGGCCGTACTTATAGATGTATTTTTCCATAGTACCGACCTTACTCAGATAAGAACGGAAAAATATAAAATAAAAAGTGACAGATAGAAAACGAAAAACACGGAAAAAGCAAATCAAAGCATAGACTTTTGTGTCATAGCACATGGGAAGAGTACGACTGATTCAGGGACGGAATAACCATACACGCACAAAAAAAATACAAACACAACTGGGTTCAAGGTGTTGATGATGATGAATTTATTTATTAAAATCACAATCATACCCTTAATTAAGCAGTTGATTATTCTTTTGGATTTTGTGGAGCTTGAGTGGGGACCGGGGAGTGGTACTCTTATGTGTTTTAAAAATAGATTTTTTTTAATAAAAAAAATATTATATTATTATATAATACTATGCCAATTTTAAGGTAATGAAATATTTTGTATACAAATAAATATTTCATTTTTTTTTTGGAATATAAACTGTGAATTTTTTCAAAAATAAAATTGGTAATAATTTTTTTTTATGGGAAAGAGTTGTTGGTTTTTAAATTTTTTTAAACGAAATTACTTCGGTCCACACAGGAGAACATGATTTCAAATCAAATATTGATGGTATGATTTCATACTCATTTAATTAATTTTTTTCTTAATTTTTAATTATTGACCGGACTTTTTGTGGTTTTCTTGGGCTTCTTTCCAGGACGGCTTAGGACAATCCGTACGCGGAACAATGATCCAACGTCAGAGATGGCGTATTCCAGCAGTGGAAGGTTGAAAATTTTATTCAAGTTAAAAAAAAAATTTAGTAGCTCTGATTAATATAATACTAATTAATCTCCTTTAATTAGGGTCATTCCCTTGTACATAGATTATTATCCTTTCTTTAACTCTATTATTTTAATTTTTAATTATTTTATTATAATTTTTAACTTATAAAATATTTTTAAAAATTAAAAATTATAGGAAAAGAGTATAAGCATTTTATACTTGAAAACGTAAATTTTAAATTTTAATCCCGAAGAACTTACCCCGGAGCTAAACCAAATGATTCATTTATGAAAAGCTGTGTTATTCATTGATAAGAATTTTGTAATTTAAAATGTAATTTTTAATGCAAAAATACTTCCCCTGACTGTGACTGCAGCAGATGATTGATTTATGAAAAGCTGCATTATTCATTACATATTTTCTCTATAATACTATATTTTATTTTACAACTATTTACTCCATCCTATCCTATTTGATTCGTTTTACTTAGTCTGTGTAACTCAGTCGAGAGTCAAAATATATTTTTAAAACATGAGTTGATCCTAGTATCAACTAGTACGGATACACCAAATCTTCATTTATTTACCCTTACCAACGAAAATAATTAAATACAAAAAGATGATGCTAATGTCACGTTTTGCTTGAGGATAGAGCATACAATACTCCCATTATCGACATCAAGTGTTCAAAGTCTATAAAACACTTTAGAATCCAAAATCTCCTGGAATTCTTTGAAATATTTTAAAACTTTATAAAACCCTTAAAATTTTAGTTTATTTAAGATCACCTATTGTAATATACAGGGTTTAACTATAAATAAGAGATTATCTAGTCTTACTATATATATATATATATATATATATAAAAGGATTAATGTAAACATTTAAAATAATAAAATATAATATTATTTCATAAATTTTCTTTGATTACTTATTTTTATTCTATCTAACTTACTTTTATCTACATTCAACTAACTTAAAAGGTTAAATTTAAACATATATAATCTAAAGTTGTATAGTGTATTTAACTTAAGAGTTTAAACCCGTGACACTTAATCGGTGATGATACAACCACAATTTCAGAAAACTTAAAAAGAGATAGAAATTAAAAAAAATAAAAAATAAAAAAGAAGAAAAAAAAGAGTGAATGACTATTAAAACTTGTATATACTCTGTTTCATTAGTATGTTAGTGGGCTCAAGTACCTGAAGTGACATATATTAATTAATAACAGACAAATGATTGAAATGTTCCAATCTGTAACTGTACACTGACTGTGGAGAAAGAGGAGACATGAGGTACCTCCCTCCTCCCTCACTTTATCAACGTCATTTTCAGTGCCTACACATTTCAAAAATTGAGAAAGACAACTAAAAACATGATCAAGTTGTTGGTAAGTTCAACAAGATTTGAAAGACTTGTTTTCAATACTTTACGTTATTGCACCGGCACTGATTATCTAAAAACAAAATGATGATGATGATGAAAATTTCACTTCAAAAAGAGAATCAAAGTTCGTTTGATTTCCTTCTAACAATGCACAGAAAATAGACTGAATCAAATTTTATTAGAGTATGTTTGTGATCAGGATGCTATACTTAATTATGAGAGCATAACAATTAATATGTTTAGACTCCGAGGAACGTGGTTTGGTGAATAAAATTATATTGGATAATTATTTTTGTATTAATTTTATATTTAAATTTAAAAAATATATTTTTTTATAAGAATTTAGAGTAATAATCAAGAAATTTTAACTAATTTCTACACAGGCAATGCTAGATGGTCCCTCGACACATTAGACGCCTATATCTAATGTTGATTTTGTATTAAACTAAAGGCTATAATTTAAACACTACAAAAGTGTTCTCACTTTATATATATTAAAAAAAAAAAACCCTAATATGTTTGGAAAAAACACAATTTTTGCACTCAAGTGATTTCATTCTACCAACACCTAAGTTCGAAACGTCGTCTCAATTTCTTCCAGTCAGATGAAAACGAATAGGAAAAAAAGGAAAAACATATTCTTTGCAACGATTTTTTATCAATTATCTACAGAGCATGATATGAATCAACCAATCCAACATAGCTGCTTTATCTTCAACATCATTACACACAAATATGTGCAAGCCTATCATGGTCACGGTTAGCTTTCACAATTTCAACTCTAACATGCATCTTTTGATTATCCCATGATCCATTCAACAAATACTAAAAGCTTCTCAAAATCAAACAAGTGTTTTCTGATTGTGTACGGATGTAAACTGTAGAGTAAGGCAGCCAATGTTACCGCCAGAAATGATATTAAGGCCTCAACTTCCATAAATCCTGAACAATTATGCAACGGAACGACTTTGTTAAGCCTAGTACTTTGAAGCATGGGATTTTCAAGGAAAAACTGATTTTATATTGACATGTCTAACATCAAACACAACGCAAAGACCCGAGTTGAAGCCTCTCTTTGCAATGCAATAGAGTTACTGCCATTCAGTCATAAGCTCTCACAGACACATGGTAGCATGTATAAACTTATTTTGAACATAACCTTAATAGATGGAAAGAACAGACGTGCAGTGAAGGTACAAATTGTTCAATATGTCATCAACAGCTGAACGGATGCTAAATGCCAGATATGATTACCTCTGGATTGAAAATTGTAATTCCCAAGACATAAGTCATCAAATCCATAAATGACTGTAGGGAGTTTTGTACACCTCCCACGACACAATGATCAGTCTCGGGAACAAGATACTAAACAGGAATCAGGGTAAAATAAAAAACAGGAGGAAAACTTTAGGCATTGCATTAGCAAGGAAATTAAGATAAGATAACTTGCCAAAATCATCAAAAGGTCGAGAACAAAAGATTTCATTATAACACATTCACAACTTCTTTAACCGATGTCTATCACCTGCATTTGTTGAATGACCAATCAGTCAAACATCCACAATCCG
>JAVXUL010000004.1:1102663-1123629 GCA_035590515.1 Trichilia minutiflora | reverse complement strand
TACTCTCGTTTGTGAGCGCAGATAGAGAAGAAGAAAAATGTTCGTCTGAGGAATAAGGGGTATTTATAGACGAGCCAGGGAAATCCCGACCGTAGATTTCGATTCAACGGATAGGGGAATGCCACGTCGCCCGAATGTAAAACATCAAGGGTCACTTCTTTTCGATACTTAAATAAAATGGGACCCGCCCTAGCAGCTAATGATGACGGCCCAAATATTACGGCTCCTCAGACTGATCTGACAATGGGGGAATGACACGTATACAGGCGATTGCATTCCTAAAGAAGTAACCAGAATGTGAATGACAGTCGAGCGGGAGATGAGCAGTTTTCAATTAAACCCTATTTATTTGAAAACTGGGGGCTTAGTGCTGAGATATTTTATTGAAGCGCAGCCCACAGGCCCAAGCCCATCTCCGTGTCTTTATCCAAGCCCGCTGAATATGCATCTCGTTCTTAGATGGACTCTTGACACGACGTCTTCTTGAGAAACTGGTGACATCATCGGGGAGACGGCCAAAACACCTCTGGCATGTTGCACGACTCTACTGCTCAGGGGACCTCCAATGAGTTATCCACGGCTGACTTGCACTCCGACTCGGGACCTGCGACGACAAGCCTTTTTGGACTCGAGAGGTCAGACCGGTATGTTCTTCCCAACAAAGTAAGGACTCGCGGACACTCGGGGTGTATGTGTATCCCCGATGTTACATTCTGTCATCTTCGGGACTATCACTCGCTGCGTGAGGGCCTCCCGAAAATCAGGGGATTTCATTCTCGGGAGAGTTGAAAGCTTCACTCGGAGGTACAGGCACTCGGACACTCAGGGATGACGTGACAGGTAACAGTATCACTATTCCCATATTCATTGATTTTTATAGGAAATTGCTCTGGACGTACCAACCACATAGTAACACGTGTCCAAAAGTGCAATCTTCTAGGCTTCCAATATACGGCATCCAGAAATCGAGGAAGGAGGAGATTCTCTGATTTTTCACTCATCCTAAGGGATTTTTCACAAACTTTGGACGGAAATTTTACAGGGACCTCACATAAAGAATAAGAAAGGTTTTTTTTTTCAAGGGAGACACACATTCTATCATTCATAACACACACAAAGAATATTCTATCTTTTTTTTCTCTGAAATTTTTATGTTCCTAGTTTGTATGTATACTTCTCTCACACACTAAGCAAAACCCTCACTAACTTAGGTATCGGAGGGTTTTCGTCGAAAAACCGACTTTACCCCTGAGATGCTCTATGTTTTGCAGTCTCGGAGCTCAAGAATGAGAAGCAGAAATCTGTTGGTGCACAGAATTAAGAACGAGGTCGACTTCTTGCATCAATATAAATAATAATTAATTAACAATAAAAACTTATTTAAATAGTAAATCTATTTTTTTAAGCAAAAGAATTTAATAAATTAAATTAAATAATATATACTAATTTAAAATTAGTATTAAGTTCTAACTTCAAATTGTCAATAATTAAATATTTTGCGATGATTGTAAATTATTGAGAGTTGTTGAGATTTAATGATTTAAAAGATGAGAATTGAGAAGGGTTAAAATGAAAGAAGGGAGAGAGTATAAATATATAAAGAAAGAAGAGGGTAAAAATTTTAATCGTTGCAACATCCTGTAAATTATAGGCTGTTGTCTGTCATAATTTTTTAATATTTTTTTATTTCTTCTTTGCGACAGGTCAAGAGGGAATCCGACGGATTGAATGGGTCTAAATTGTTAATTCATGCCTCTTACAGAACTAAACAGTTTCAGACCTAAAACAGACCGAGCCTACGATTCTAAATTATTGAAATCAATAGTCCGTTTTTATTAATTTGAAATCAGTCAGCCCCATGTGAACGGTTACACAGACCGATTTGGATTCCATTTTTTCGGATCAAATTGGTCTGATTCAGGGATCGACCGACCTAACAAACACCCCTACCAATTGCCTATTTGTCTCGCATAGACCTTTAAGACAAAAGGGGAAGTGAAATTGTTTAGCAAGAATCCCTCCGTGCACATAGAACAATAAAATTCAATGGCGTGTTGAAAAAATCAATGGAAACAAAACCTGGAATCATAATCTTCCATAGAAATATATTAGGTTGTTTGGTTTGATTAAAAATGAGATGATAATAATTTTTCTGATCAAAATTGGAAGCAGAGACGCAAGAGAATGTTGTGAAGATAGATATTGTGATCGGGCCGAAGCGAAGAAGAAGAGCAGGAACATGCTTGAGTGAGTTGTTTGATATAGTCAAAGCCATAAACAATCATTTGCTGATCTTCTGATCCGCTACAATTAAAATAGATGTTGAATTTGTGAAAACGTCATCGCTCGTTTCCTGGCCCGTTTATGTACCTCTGTTGCAGTTACCCGCACTTCTTGTATGCCAATGCAATTGCTCCAGAAGCCATTTCCCATTAGTACACACATATAAGAAATAATTTTATGAGTTGACATCCACATTTTATATAAAAAGCAAATCTAATGAAAACATGAGAGAATAACTATGCATATTCATCAACGCCAATTCAACTTACGACTGCATTAAAACCTAGGGCAGGCCAAATCAGCGCACATTCATGACCTTCCTAGTTTCAATCCAGCCTTGAAGCAACAAGTACAAACGTGCTATTAAATTTGTATTTTCAAAGTAATCATAGCATCATACAAGCTAACACGATTGTATTACATAGGAAGAGGAAGCTGGTTAATGAACCAGTCATTAGAAATAGGCATCATAAGCACAATGCCAACAAGAATACAAAATTGGAAAATATGCTATTTATCAAAATTTATGACACTCAACACAATTTACACCTTCAAGCATCTTCATAAAGTGGTATATAGATTTCATAGGCACAGCGCTTGCACACTGAGCCTTGACCATCATCCTTGTAAAGCTTTTGACTTTCACAGCAGATATTAGCAGAGCACCATAACAACATATACATCTTAAACATGCAAGAGAGGGGGAAGCGGAGTAGGAGAAAGATATAATACATGAACTTAGTGTAGAGAGGAAAAGAATACACGAGAATCAATATTCCTATTCACTATGCAGGAGAGAATAACATCCCCATATCTTCTTTGACCATTCGAAGGCAATAATAGGAAGCCATGATGCGCTGTCACTAGGAAAAGTTTTCAAGAATCACTCCAATCTTCATTGTCATCTTCATCGCTTCCAGCTGTGGCCTATTTTGGAATACATAATTTTTAATATGTACAGGGAAAAAATAAAAATAAAAAACAATTAAATTAAGTAATAGCATGTGGGAAGAGAGAGAGACCTGGCGGATGGCATTTGCTTTCTCCAAGATGGCAGCAACCTTCAAATTAGTTTTAGGACCCTCAACGCTGGGTCTTGACACCACTGCAGGCTTCAAATTGAAGGACTTTAAGGAGAAAACAGTACAGCAATCAGTTCATTTAACAACTGCATTTCAATTTATAGGTGAGGTGAGAATTGGCATTTGATAATATAAGCAGTTAGGTCTAACCTTGGTTCGAATTTGCTCCAGCAGTGAATCTCTTTCATCTACCTTTGGTCCAATCTGAGGCCAAACCCGTTCAGTTGCCTTTCTCAACTGCTAAAGATTGAGATTTGTTAACAAGAAGTACTTTTCAAATACATCTGAAATTTGAAATGGATACCCAAAAGGATTCATTACCTTGCTTTTATCAAGAGCAGCAACAGCATCCATGAGAGGATTCCGAGGACGAGGACGCTTAACCATTGAACTTACATTTGCCTTGCCAATGTCAGAGGTAGGTAATAGAACAAAAGGATTAGATAACCATGCTGATTCTCCCTCTGAACTCGACAAAACATGCTGACGTTGCTCTTCGATCTTTCCAGGGGGCTGAGCAGATGTTTCAGAAGGATTCCCACATTCCCCCTCTGAATTTTCTGAAGGGCCTTGAAGTGTACCCTCTGAACTTGGCAAACCAAGCTGAGGTTGCTCTTCAACCTTTCCAGTTGGCAGGGCAGATGTATCAGGATTCCCACGATCCTCTTCTGAATTTTCTGGAGCTTGTTGAAGTGTTTTATCCTCTGAACTCGGTAAACCAGGCTGAGGTTGCTCTTCAAACTTTCCAGCTAGCAGTGCAGATGTATCAGAAGGATTCCCTTCTGGAGTACCTAGAAGTGTTTTACACCCTAAGCCTGGCTCAGGTTCTAATTCATTCAGATGTTGGATTAGTTTCTCTGGTGTAGATACATGGCCTTTGCTAGAACTGGTATCTTCAACACCTGGTAAAGGTAAAAATGGGTTTGAACTTGATTGAACCTCTTCATGCTTTGAAACAAGGAAACCATATTCAGGCTTCTCACTGGGTAATGCTGATAACGGTAAGAATGGGTTCAGTGATTTAGTGCCCTCTAAAGCAAGGCTGTTCTTTTGACAACTTGCATCACTAGCCAAAGATGGAAACTGCAATGAAGACAGAGTAGGCTGCATTTCATTATCCATTTCTCGTTGAGGCACGTATTGTAATTTCTCAACTTCAACAGCACTGACAGGCAAAAATGGATTCAGAGGCTGCAACATGCTTCTCTGTTGAGATGGAAAACCAGATTGATCTTTCTCATGATCTCCAAATGGCAAAATGGATGGACATGATTCCTGACTATGATCAGAGAATTCTCTTTGTGAAAATAGTGGAGCAGGTTGAATCTTCCCAATTCTCCATTGCATTGGTGGTAGAGGTGGCAGTGGTGGCATCTCCTCCAGATTGGGTTGTGCTGCCTCATGGAACAGGCCAAAGCTAGGAAAGACAGAACCTAATGGATCCATTTCTGGCTTCGTATTGTTAATTTCCAGGCCAGCTGATTGTTGTAAACACTCAGATGGTGAAGGTTGGTTCATAAGGTCTTTTTGACAAGATTCTGAAGCATTATTAAACAGTATCTCATGAATTGTGTTATCTGAAGATTGTATCCCATCCAACAGATGCATAGCTGAATCAGAAGTTGCTTCTCCCTTCATAAATTCCACATCAAGTTGATCAGTTTGCAACTGCAGTGACTGTTCCAAAGAAGTATCCACATCTGCGAAGGGAGTAGTAGGTAAAGATGAGCCATTATCTCCATACTGATGGAGACGACTATGATGGAGAGAATTTGATTCCATCCCTTGGCCACTGAGTTCTGAAGATGCAGCTGCAAGGGTGAAATCAGGCAAACTATTTTTGGTCATTTCAGTTAAAGATAAATTGCAAACACCTTGAACAATTTCTAAATTGGACTCATCATAGGAGACCAAATTAAATGAGGCAGAGTCAAAATCTTTTGCTGCAACTTCCTGTTGAGTCATTTTTTTTTCTGCCTCTGATCCTCCGAGAAATGATTGAGAAAACAGCTCATTAAGTTCCAATCCTTCAATGTGTGGATCCTCTGTACCATAAGGAGATTCTTGTAAATTCACATTATCTGTAGAGGGAGAGCAAATTATATCTGGTGATGGATGAACAACAGTTTCAATATCATTGTCAACAGAGGCCTCAGCAGGCACATCATTAGTGACAGTAGAAGAAACATTTATGTTGTCTGCTTGAACACGTCTAGCATGATCCTGAAGTACTGAAGAATCTGTACGATTAGATGGGAGCTCAAAAGAGACAGCATCTCCTTCTGTTGCCTCAACCTTGCAGGTGGATACACCAATTTTCTCACCATCTACAGGCCCAGAATTATCCATTAGATTTGCTTCCTTGGAATAAAGAGCTTCTTTTCCTGCCATGTCAAGTTCACCTTGGGGTACATTATCCATGGTATCTGATACTTGCTGTTCCTTAAAGCTACAGTTCTGTGAAATATCCACCATGGAAGTTGAACTTTCCCGATAGACCCCAGTTTCCATGAAAGTATCATCAACTTTAGAAACTAAATCATCAAGCTTCCCAACATATGAACTGTCAGTTAAGAATGTAAAACCAGAATGCATTTCTACTTCTGGCAAGGCTGAGCAAGGGACCAGCTCTTTGGTAGGTGAAGTAATTGAATGCAGTGAATCAATCTTGTTATTGACCATGTTTTGAGAACAATTTTCTTCTGCAAAATCAGTTTGAAGCTTTTCATAAGGAGAATCGTTACTGTTTTCCTTTTCAGAATCCAGCTCTGAATTATTAGACAAATGCAACAGATCATCAGCAAAGACATTGGGATCTCCAGCATCCAGCTTATCCACAGGACAGCCTTCAGCACAAACTATAAAAAGTGTTGAATCCCTTGTCTGTGAAGGCATCTCCGAGGCAGCTGCGAAAGAATTGTCCAAATTGGTCTCTCTTACATGAATGTGTGAAAATTCAGAACCAGGTTTCGTTGTTTCAGAGGATGTTTCATCTAATTTCTGATGCAGTGAAGTTTCTACAGGATCCAATGCAAGCAGGGGAGGATTTGAATCTATAAGAGAGGAATTAGTAGATGTGTCTCCAAGATCACAGGTATTATCTTCGTCAATGATCACATCATTTGGCAGCACAAGACCATGAGATTTGGTCCCTAGAACCCCCACATCTAAAAGAAGTTGATTGGAAGGCATCACAGTAAACTGAGTTACAGAAGTTTCGGAAGAAGGGAACACTCTAGCTGAACCTTCACCATCAGATGGTATATTTTCAGGCAAATTACTGAGGGTATCAGAGTACGAAAAGCTAGACCTTCCTTTCTTGAATGAACTGTTCCCATCATCAGATGCGGAGAAATTTCCAATCGATTGAGAGTCTGAAGAATGGGCCTGGAACTCAAGCTTTTCCCTATTTCTATCAGAGTCCATCATGTGTTTTTCAACGTTTGAGAAGCCCAGACCAGTTTTATGTCTATATTCATTGTCAGTTTCCATTTCCAACTCCATGATTGTTAGAGCATCCACGTAATTGTCAACTTCACTAGTCATATCATCAGAGTTATGCCCATCAACACTGGTCTCTGTTTTGCCTTCTTCATCAACTACTATCTCCTTTTCAATGGTCACTTTATGTAGACTGGAAGGAGTTTCATCTCTCTCATCAGCAGTACTTGGTTCAGGAACCTTCACGATTTGTCTGTCAATGACCTCCCCGTACAACTCATCCATGGATGGTTTTACTACTACTTCATGTCCATCAGGTGAAGTGCATGCACTTTCGTTTCCTCGAGAGGATTTTTTCACAGGACTTACTGTACTTATGTCATGTATATCCAGCCCCAATTCGCTACAATTATTTGATGTCATTTTCAAGGGCAATGGAGTAACAGAAATGTCACGGACCACGTTCTGTTCTGGAGTAGTCTCCACGAATTTCTCCATGTAGCTTCTCCCAAATCTTGAGTCAAATGGAGATGCATTTAACTGCCTTTTCTTCAATTTCACAAGACGCGCAGGGTTGCTATGGCCCTTCTCAATTCTCTCCTCCAAAAACAACTGATGCAGTCTACACCATTTAAAAACAGTTTTAAGTTACCTAGGCACCTAAGCAATAAAAAATTAAGGCACAAATAAGGAATTAGAGGCCTCACTTGGCATGCGATGTTGGTACAATTTCTGGGGTTTCTCCATTCCTCCAGCGTGATCCTTTTTTCTGCGAGAGGTGAATGATAAGATTATACTATAAGCATATGAGGCCACATTTTTGTAACAAAAGGAGAGGAATACCAAGGCCAAAGAAAAATGGAACTATTTCCTTAACTATAATAACTACATTCACCAACTGCTGAAGCTGACATAAAATTTGTGTTCACTAATACGGATATTGAGAAAACTTCACAGCATAGAGAACCTACACCTAAACTATACTGATTGGATGATAGATATTTATATGAGTATGGATTAATCAATAAAAATTGTACTCTAATGCCTGAACAAGAAAGAAAGAAAGAAAAAAAAAAGAAAAGCGGCGAAGTTCGGTATAATCTTTCCAGTTATACCTTCACTTTCCGAATTTTCTTTTCCCTTTGGATTTCTACTGATGGTATTTCAGAGGGTGATGCTTCAACTTTAAAGAATGATGGATCAGTGTAACGCTTCAAACATGCCCCAGCCCCAGCAACATCAAATCTGATAAATTCCAAAAAAGAACATTGAAATTTCCATTTTCTAAAGCAACCTATTTCACAGTAATTTCAGAATTGCTAAAATTCAAGTAATCATACTTATCTAGAAGAAATAACTGCGGCGGACCCCTGCATTCCTCATAAGAGTCCATTACACAGCGAGGTAGGTCTCCCCAAGTGATCAGATTCTGTTCCTGGCGCAGATTAGGGTGCCAGTCAACACCTGAAAAAGAAAATAATGCATTTATGTAACTGTGACTTCATACTACGTAGCTCACTAATAAATTCTTGGGACACAAAACCCCAAAAAGGTCTAAAAAGAAAATTGTTATTAACTAATACACGATACCAATATGCTTCTCATCTATGAAATGAGTCACACTGTTAAATTATCCAAATAAGTCATTAACTCATTAACTTTATACAGCACAGAACAACAATTAAATAATTTAACAGTAACTGCATATTTCATGTATACGTCAATACACCATTCCAATTTTAACAAGAAGGCAAATCTACATAGAAAGAATAACAACAGCAGGGAGTAGTCACCTGCATTAGTAAAGAATAATGAATGATTAGTTTGGGACAAAAATGCTTTTTCAATGGAAGGAAACTCTGCCTCAAGTTGTTGGACACGAACCATTAGACCATGGCCCCTAGCAGCCGTCGCCGTTACTTCTTCATGCAAATCATGGAATATCTCAGCAGCAAACCTGTAATAACCGCATGAAAATAAATAAATGAATGAATAAACACCAAGTCATCGAATTTCTTGTGTTAGGTCTCCAAAACAGCAACTAAAAGAAATTTTACAATTAACGATCCATTACGATACGCCAAAGTTCTTACACTAACATCTCTAAAATGAAAAGTTATTGATCCAAGCTTTAGAATTCAGTCATCGCCAAGCTAATTTTTACAAGCTAATGTTGAACTTCTTTCAAAACCAAATTAAACCGTTAATCAGACCGTTGATTATCCAAATCTGGAAATTAGTTCGACCATAAATCTGACCACTCAAAGAATTCTTAATCGGCGTGAAGTGATAACACAACAGAAGCAAAATCATCTCACCAATCTAAAATTGGAATTAGTAATATAAATGACGGTTGAAAAATAGTAAAATTTGGAAAATTTAGAACCTAATAAATCAACATTAATTTCAAACACCACAATTCGACTTAAACAACACCAAATCTCTACAAGACAGAAGCTGAAACCTACTCTGCGAGGTCCCCAAGTTGGCGCAAGACGCCAACAAGGCCAGCCATCGCGACTCCCTCAAGAAGAGCTTCAGGATCATCTCTATCAGCAGCTTTGTACAGCTCCGGATCGGCCAAAATGTACTCATTTCTAATCTGGTACCTCGTCAGCGGCATTCCTCTTCTTTGTTTTTACTCCCTTCAAAAATTAAGCCAGTAGAAACCCTGATTTTATCAAATTCTCCTTGCTTCTGAGACTCTTGTATAATCCCACATTTGCATTTCCAACCAAAGCGAGTCGAGAGAGAGAGAGAGAGCAGGCTATTTTCTTGGGTGTGAGACGGTGAAATGAAATGAAATGAGATGGACATACGGTAATCAGAGACTAGAGTTCGTGAAAGAATATTTAATGCAGGATTATTTTTTATTTTGTTTTGTTAAATTAACCAAGGGGATTATGAGAAAAAACTAAATAGTGAGAGTATCAATTGTGTCGTTTTCCCGGCGCGGATCTTGCCGATTGTGGTGCACTCGCCGCGTTGGATCGTGTTATTTTACCTTCCATCATCCATATTTATTTAATTGATTTACATTAAATTAACCAAGGGGATTATGAGAAAAAACTAACAGTGAGAGATCAATTGTGTCGTTTTCCCGGCGCGCATCGTGCCGATTATGGTGCACTCGCCGCGTTGGATCGTGTTATTTTACATTCCATCATCCATATTTATTTAATTGATTTACTAATTACTTGATAATTATATTAGAATCAGGTGTTTTCTGACCGTGGAGAAATTCTTGGTCTTCATGTTTCATTTTAATTTCTAAGATTTAAAAAATTGAGCTTAATTAAATTCATTTATAATTAATTGGACCGAATTTTGTTAAAGTTCCGGTCACTTTTAAATCATAAAAATTTTATATATTAAATAATAATATAAAAATATTTAATTTTATTAAAATACAATATTATCCAATGTTTTTGTTCATATCAAAAATTATAACCTAATAAAATTTTATTATGTATATATTTATTTTAAAATAAATAATTGTTATTTTTTAATTTAATAATGTTGAATATATTAAATTATATTTTAATATTTATATTTTAAATAATACAAAAATTAATATTATTAATTTAACTATAATATTACTCATGATATAAATACTTGAAACGCAACTTGAAATTTTCATCACCACTTTTTATTAAACGGTGTCAGTAAAAATATTCTTATACATAACTTTTTCATTTCATTGAGACATTAGGAATGCTACGGGGTAATCTATTCAAATCATAGCCTTGTTCTCATAGCCTTTGTCCTATCAAATCAGTTCCAATATTAAGCAAAATCGAAAGCAGGTAATTATTACGGAAATAAAGTCTAAAAAACACTAGGCTAGAAATTGTAAACCAAAGCTTATCACAGAACTAAAAACAACAAATTACAATTTTTTTTTCCTTTAACTTATAGCATATTGCTAATTCAATAATTAAATAAGAATACTTAAGCGTGATTCTATAATTATTTCTTATTGCAGAGCAGTAGCTCAGATCATTTGACCTTTACCAGGTTGACTATAGAGCAATAATAACAAACAAAAGAAGTGGACAACTGTTAACGTTTTGGTTTGCATTCTGTCCAGTCATGTTCCGCATACGTAGTAAATAAGTCATTTTATTTAATATTTTTATATTAGTTTATTGCCTATTGATATACAGTCCCCAATTTTATACTTATCAAAATAATTTTTAATTAGTATCAATTAGGTCCCTGGCCCAGTGGCCCTGTAGCCCATCTCAAAAAAATCAAATTACTCTTAAAATGTTTAAGTTTATATTTGATATTAAAATATTATAATTTTAAAATCACAATTATTATAAATTAAATTATATAAATATTAAAGATTAATTTAAAAATATATTATCTTTACCAAACTTTCTTTTAAAGACTTACCATCAGTTAATATTTATTAAAATGCTTTCAACTGTACTTTTAAAATTAAATAGAAATATAATATAATAGTTAATACTCTACACATGTCATAATGTAACTTAATATACAATGAAATTTTTGTAATTGCAGTCGGAGTGAGGAGACTTATGTTGTATAAGCGGACAAACTTATGCTTATTTGTGAAAGTCCAAAAAATAAGGACTCAAATAATATTATCCTATTTATTTTATTTGTTGATTGTATAATGTTATACGCTGACATATGTATACCTTCGTTGAAAGCGGAATATCTTTATTATAATTTTTCAGTGGGGCCCATGAATCTTAAGACAGGGACATCACACTCTCTCGTGTTCTGATTGCCACTTGATAACATTTCATGTGAGGACACAATGAATTCTAATTACAGAAGATAATTCAGGACTAAGGGACCCACTAGCGAAAATCAAGCTCCCCAGACCGTTTCCATCAGGACCATCACTAGATAAATGGAATGATCTAACGTATGATAATCTAACAGCTGTTTTTGTTTTTTTACGGAATAAATTTATTACCAACTTTCCTACGGCAGTTAGTGAATCGCGATTAGGGAAAATTTGGGGAGTTCATTACGTTTTTGTCTAATAGATTCTCGTCTTTTGTTTCAACAAAAATGAAAATGTTAATTAAGATAGGTGTCAATATCTTACAAAATCATTTTGATTTTTTTATTTTAATTATCCTATCATCATAAAATAAATTCATATTACATAAATTTTTTTTAATAATTTCTTTTATACATTCAAGTTTTTCTTTTATATATAAAATCATTCGTATAAATTGATATAATAAATTTTAATATAGTATTATTATGTATTTAATATTTTAAAAATATTTTTTCATTACAATGCCATAATATCGTACAGATGCCCAAACTCCTATCTTCTCAATTTTATGCAAAGAATTTTACAACAGTAAAAAGATAAATAGATAAGATTTTATTAAAACTCTAACATTGATTCTCCACTCCTTAAACATGGCACTTGTCCTTGAGGACAAAAATCTGAAAATTGATTCTGCGTAAATTTCTTGTCTTCCCACTTTGATTCTGGAGATGACAGCCCCTGTTATTGCACTAGTATTTCTTTTCGCCCACTCCGCTTGCGACATTGAAGGATCATTTGTGAAATTGGCGGTAACTTCAAACTTGATTCTTCTTTCTTGTAACTCTGCAGTTGACAACTTCTTTACCAAATACCAAGATTGGTTTCTTGTCACTAGCCATAGCTTGATTTGGTTGAGAGTTGAGTGTGGGAACTAATGGAGTGTGTGTGTGTGTGATTAATTCCGAGCTTTATAGAATTTAGCTAACCCAATTGCCGACGGAATATCGCAACCCGCTGACGAAACAGCTTACTTGTCGAACTTGTGGAAGATGTCCAATTTGGCTAGCAATTTTTTAAATTGGGTTTGATAGTCTTGCTTGTACACTCCCTATATGCTACAATTTTTTTAATTTCCCAAAAAGGTCGCAAAATTGGTTCGAATTGAAACGAGCAAGAAGACTTTCTCTAAGTTCGCTCCAATTAAGAAAAGTAAACTCCTATTTCATGAGTTGGTACATCATTCTTATTAAAATCGTAATTTTAAGTAATAAAATTAATAATTTTAACGATTTTAATAAAAAAATAATTTTGATTTTAATTAAAATAATAAAATAATAAAAATATTTAATCGATTTTAATTAATTTTAATCGATTTTATTAATTTATAAAAATATTTTAAATATTTTATTATTTATATATTATTAAAAATTTTATATTATATTTTTACGTTTTAATTTTTTAAATAAAAAATAATTTTAATTAAAATTACGATTTTAACCTTACTCCGGTGCCCAAAAGTTAAAGTGTAGAATCTGATTTTAGAACTCAGACACTCAACTCAGTATACGTTTTAACGAAGGAAGAAAGCTAACCTGAACTCGCCCAGATCCAGTAGTTGTTCCTAACGGCAGGCGATGTGCCTAGCTTGCCTCGAAGTTAGCATTGATTTTGACTTGGAAATCTAGGATGACTTTTCAACCTTAAATTTCAGTTTCACATGAATAGCTGGCCTCGAAGTTAGCGTTATTTTGAATTGGAAATCTAGGCTAACTTTTCAACCTTAAATTTCAGTTCCACATGAATAGCTTGCTTCAAGTTGGCGTTGATTTTGACTTGGCAATCTAGGTTGACGTTTTAACTTCACACTTTGAATTTCAGTGCCAAACCCATGGCCTGGAGATACTAACAATGTTAGGGCTACTGCTACTCCTATTAGTAACCCTATTACTGCTGCTATTGCTGTTATGACTGATGTTGCTATTACTACTAGTGTTTCCGCTACTGCTGCTGCTCTTTTGCTCCCCCGCCTCGTACTAATACTAATACTAATATTAAAATATAATTTTTTTTATAGAATGGCAAAATTATTTTATTTTTGCATCGAACATATTTTATATAATTGATTATTTTACTCTTATAAATTTTTACTTATTTTAAATATAATAAATTATACGTGTAATAATTGCATAAATAATTTAAATAACAAGCTGTGTTATCACTACTGAAACTAAAAGCCTTATTTCAAAGTTAAACTCTTAAACGTAACATATAAAAAGAAGTTGGATTGCTTTTCATTGTGAAAGAAACAGGTGTCCAAGAAAAATTTGATTGTTCCTTTGTTTATATAACAAATGAAATTTGACTTGCCCAAGAAATAGGCTCATCGGGAAGAAATTTGATAAAAATCTGAGCAGAATTCATTGACAAGGTGATTAGAATTTTTTGTAAGTATATAGAATTGATCATAATAATAAAATTAAAAAAATATTTTAAGGTGTTAAATTCAAAAAAACAAAGAATGAATTGTATTTTAAGAAATTGAATTATGTATCAAAAGTAATTTTGTATGAAAATTAAGCTAAGACCATTAAATTAAAACAATGCCAATACTTAAGTTGAAATCAATAAATACAAGTGCTAGTGCATCATGATTTATATAAAATTGGATAAGATGAGCATAATATGATAGGAAGGAAGTGATAGGTTCATAAAATATGGTCAAAGAATTACGCTTAGATGTTTCTTCCACTTTCATATACACAATACAATATGAGGGACTAAAGAAATGGTCCAATCTTTCCCATTTGAAAGATCTCTCTCTTTTATTGATTTTCTTTACCACTTCTGGCGATAAGCAAAGTTACAAGCTAGATGCCGGCAATTTGTTCCAACCATGAAATCTTTATCTACAATATATTTAGAGCATTGACCATGTCTTGTTCCCAAATTCTAGAAGAACAGAGCAGTGCTGGTGTTAATAAAGCGACATAACATTCTTTAGGACAGAACAGTAATTGTGATAAATCAAATGAATCCTGTAAGTCTGTAATTGTGATATTTAATCTTTTGATCCACAGGAGGATTGTGGGTGTAGCCGATCTTGAGGATTTTGAAACAATCCAGGATGCTAGCAAACGAGAATTTTGTGAGCGACAAGCTCTTGAATTGGTAAAGACTCTTCTGAAAGAGAGGAGGAATTTCCATTCCATCACTGAAGTTGTTTCAGCCATTCGAAAGCTCCAGTCATAAATAATGGAGTTGTGGGTAAAATGGATGGTTTTCTTCACATAACAAGCTTATTTTCTGAAAAGAGCTGTTCCACATAGTGAACAATATTTTGTCTGTCGATGTATTCATTCCGACTGTTTCCATGTCTCGTAAGAGAAAGTTTCGTTGGCTGTAGTTTTTGCTGGCATGGTTTCTATTAAGAAATAAGAATGCCCAACCTTTCATCTTGAGATTTGGCGCACTATATTTCATCTTGAAAATTCATTTTCTGCCTATGACTGTTAATATTTACCATTTTCCATTTACTTACTTTCTGAGTTCATTGATTGGTTAGGATTAAGATTTTGAAGAATAATCAAGCCAATATATTTAAATTTTAAGTCAGTCAAATTTAGACATAAATACATTATATTTATGACTATGTGTATAATAACAGGTTTTTTTTTTTTTTTATAATCGAAGTGTTCGGATTACTTTATATACATTTCGACTAATCTTCGAAAGAGACTAACACAATATTCTATCGTTACGATTCTTCACTTAAATCATGAATATATCAAAAGAATCGAAATCAGGAGTATGCATCTAGTCACATAATCTTAAATTTATTCTTATCAATTGGGTTACTTATGAGTGAATAATAACAGTTGTTCTATCTAGTAAAACAATAGATTTACGTATATATATAAGTTACTTATAGAAACTTGCTTGCTCTAAATGAAGCGCTTCAGTTTATTTTGTAAAACAAGATGACAAAAATGTCTTAAAAGATTGTTCAAACGGACGAACCAATGGTTGGTTCCATTAAGATCACGACAAAGAGCTGACTACAATAATACAATTACCACAAGACAAAGAAGAATTTTAAACTGAGGTATTATCTGTTACATTGAGAGGAATACGAGAGATGACAGTTTCAATTCAATTCCATTGCTTCACAGTATTTACGCAAGTCAATATTAAAATTACACAGCTATGTTTATTTTTAAAAAATTAATATTTACAGCGAATAAATATGTTTGGAGATTTTATCAAGGCTCAGTTCAGTGGTTCAGGCCTATCTCCATATTCTTGACTAAGTCTATCAAGTGCACATACCCAGCAGGCTCCCTCATACGGTGTCATTTCGAGAAGTTGGCTATGCCAACAGAAAGGTAGCTTAATAGTCTCCGACACTCTGTCCAAGACAACCAGTCAGGGATCCTTCTTTGAAGTCATTTGTTGTCAGTTTGTATTCGGGTCGGAGCCTTCAACGACATATACCCTCGGAGTCGGGTGGTCGGATCAATGGTCTACTATACAACAGTCCAGATCTAGGGATATTCGGGGTATGTTAGTCCCCGCCCCTCCACCTCCTGGCGACACCGAGGCTACACTCTACAACATCAAAATCTCCCGGGAGCTAGGGGACTTCATTCTCGGAAGAGCTGAAAGTTCCGCTCAGAGGTACAAACATTTAGGGGCTCGGGGATGACGTGGCCAGGAACAGTGTTATAATTCCCCACGCCCTCTAACTTTGCAACAGGTCATCCTGAGCACGTCAGTCATGCAACAACACGTGTCTAGCGATACGCACTCCTAGGCTTATCATATACGGCCTCTAGTAACCAAGAAAAAGGGAGAGATCAGGGAGATTGGATTCGAAGAAATTCAACGCACAGCGAGATTCGTGAGAACAACATCGAGCGAAATCCACTATAAGACATTCTTTGAACCTTTTCAGTGCATACAGGCATCATACTCAAGAATAGAACATTTCATGCCATCCATACTCTTCATGCATTCTTGTTTGCTTGCACGCACACTTGTTGCATACACCAAGTAAAACCCTCTCTGACTTAAGCATCGGAGGGTTTTCGCCAGGAAACCAGCTTTACCCCTGAGGTGCTTTGTGTGTTTTGCAGCTCCAAATTCAGGGACGAGAAGAAGACAAAATCTGCTAGTGCCGGGAGTCGTGGACGAGGCCGATTTCTTGCGTTAACAGTTGGCGCCATTGTGGGAATTGAGCAAAAAGCCATTGAAGCACCACTTTCAGCGAAGATGACAACCATCAGAAGTTACACAACTAGGAGACACGCGACTGAACATAGGAACGTGGAGGAAGTTTCTGTAGGAGTAGCTGCTGCTGCAGAAGAGGCTGAAAGCGCCCTGCATTGGAGTCCCCGGTCGAACGTCTTCGAGATGCATGCACATGAATCGGGCCATGCAAGGGGAACGGATGAGGTAGCTCGATTGCTACAGATGTTCCAAGATAGTGAACAGCGACATGCAGAGGAGGATAGGCGGATGCAAATGTTGGTTAGAGAGATATCGGAGATGAGAAGGGTGATACAGACCAATGTGCGGGGGACAAGAATGCCGGAGGACACGGTGGAAAGTAGCCTCCCTCGACCAGAGGCTGTGATGAAGGATGGAAAAGGAGTCAGGAGTCAATTTAGAGCCCGAAGATATACGGCTACGGAGAAAGGGAAGGATAAGGTTGTAGTGGACCCTGGTTTGAAGGGGGCGGGGGTAAAAGATACATGCATGCCCCCCGTTATTCAGGAAAGGCGTCGCCCCGGGTCTACGAGAGTATCCCATAGTCCAGATGTAGTCCAGGAAATACCTGATGACACTAACCCACCTCCGAATGATATGAGAACACTCTTGGAGCAGAGACGGAGGTGGGGAGGCGAAGCATTGGGACAGGAGAATCTGCATCAAGAGCGAGAGAGGGAGATTGACACCAAGGACAGGGATATGGAGTCCCTGATAAGAAAGGTGTTGAAGGAGATGAGTAAAGAGGAAGCGGATCCCCGCGTTAGATTGAATGAGCCGATTCTAGTGACCAGTCCCTATACGAGATCACCTCTTGCACCTAAACTGTTGGGCCAGGATTTGCCCAAAAAAGTTTAAAATGCCCCCGATTACTCCGTTTTCTATGAAGACAAATCCATCGTTGCACGTGGATCTCTTCCGTGAAATGATGCTCGTCCAAAGACTGAGCGAAGAGCAGATGTGTCGTCTATTCCCCCTGACCCTTGAAGGACAAGCCAAAAAATGATTCTTGGGTCTAACCTCCGGGAGCATTCAGAGCTTCACGCAGTTGTACGAGGTATTCGCTGTCGAGTTCAGGGGTGCAACCTTTGATACCAAAACCCCGAGCTCATTATTACTACTTAAACAGAGAAATAGCGAGAGCCTCAGGAGTTTCGTCGAGAGATACCATGAGGGAGTGCTTGAACTGGGGGCTTGCCATCACCCGTTGGCCCTAGAGGGACTGAGACAGGGGCTCCACATATACCGAGTCTGGTATGCTGTGCGTAAGTCCTTAGTGAGCACTTACGAGACAACCCAGAAGAAGATACTCGATGAGATAAATATCGAGAACCTGGTAATGCTCAAGATGAGAGAGCAGAAGCCCACAGGGGCTCCCTCAAGAGACAACAGCTGCTTCAAGAGACCCGAGGACAAGAGGTGAAGAAATGGTAGGAGGAGGTTTCCTGAAGCTAATCAGGGGAGAGACCGAGTCCCCGAGTATCACCGGGATAACTGGAGGAGAGAGGAGTAGCACCCCAGAGAGAGATGGTCTCCACGGAGAGACGACCAGTAGCAAGTCACCCAGGTAGACAGGCTGAGGTGAGCGGAGTAGGGGGGAGCAAAGAAGAAGCTTACTCCCTTGAACACTCCCCTCTCTCAAATCCTGGAAGAGGTAAGGAGACGAGGAACTGTACTGCTAAACCCCCGTCAGATTGAACGAAGGCCCCCCGAAGAGGCGGGAGACGAATTCTGCGAGTTCCACCAAGATGTGGGGCACCTAACGGAACAGTGCAACGAACTGTGGGATCAGATTGAAGTGCTGGTCAAGAACAATTACCTGATCGAGTTTATAGCTCGTGAAGGCGAAGGGCCCTAAAGACCGAGACAAGAGTAGTAGCCCTGACTCCCAGACCACGGAGGGGTGGGTACAACTTCAAAGAGACCGAGTGAGGAAGAAGTTTGAAGGAGGCTTTATCATTGTTCTACATGAGATCCCAGACCCAGCCTGAACATGGGAACTAGAATTGTGTGTCTGATGCGGGAAGTTCTCGAGTGACTGTGACAATATCTGAAAGACAAAGAACCAAGAGGCCAGGTACGATATCCTTGACATTATATTATACTAACGTGGATTTACCCTGCCATACTTGAAATATTTGAGAATAGATAAGGCAGGCAAAGTAACTAAGAAAATCCACAATGGAACCTGCGAAAGTCATGAAAGGGCTCGTTCGCCAACGCACAAAGCTATCTGACAAGGATATAATTGGCCCACAGTCCTTGTGAGGCAGAGCCACTCTCCGACATATAACTGACAAGAAGACTACCGCATTTGCGAAGCAGAGTATTATTTGCCACTTCAGAGTTCCACACGTATTCTTCACAAATCAATGTTCCAACTTTCCTGATGCAGAATCACACTGAAGGGGGAATAAGGCTAGCCGAAGATTGGGGTTACACCTGTTAGATGGAAGGAGAGATGAGGTCGCGACTCAGGTATCCTCATGACAACAGAGGATAGCCCGACACTACTGTCCAGTAGTTAAATGTCGAACCTACCAGAGAAGGGTTCTTATCCTCCAAAAGGTGATTCTTAACACCAAAGTCTCGGGTGAAGGGGCATTAGGAGCTAAGTGGGAAGGGTCATATAAAGTCGTTCAAGTATCCACGATAGGGGTTCCCAAATCAAAGACACTGAGCGACACTCCAACAAAAAGCCGCTGAATGCAGATAGATAAAAAACTTATCTCTCATGACCCAACCCTTTTGGCGACTGATCCCCTGATCCTGCGACCAGCATTAAGCCTTCCTACTCCACCGAGGATATACCTCGAGCCTTCCTGCTCCGCAATGAATATGCGTCGAGCCTTCCTGCTCCACAAAGAATACGTGTCGAGCCCACATACTCCGCAGTGAATGCACGCCGAGCCCCTCTCAAGTACTCTATCAGGGTCTGACTCCGATAATTGAAGCTAGCCCAATCTCTTATATGAGAAGACCCTAGGCCAACGAGACCATTTTGTCTCTGAGCCAAGGGAATTTGACATTCATGGAACCATTTTTTTTCAAGGCCACGTGGACCATTTTGTCCGGTGCCATCTCCTGAGAAGACCTTAGGCCAACAAGACCATTTTGTCTCAAAGCCAAGGGAATTTGACATTCATGGAACCATTTTGTTCCAAGGCCATGCGGACCATTTTGTCCAGTGCCATCTCCTGAGAAGACCTCAGGCCAACGAGACTATTTTGTCTCCAAGCCAAGGGAATTTGATATTCATGGAATCACTTTGTTCCAAGGCCATGCGGACCATTTTGTTCGGTGCCATCTCCTGAGAAGACCCTAAGCCAACGAGACCAATTTTGTATCCGAGCCAAGAGAATTTGACATTCATGGAACCATTTTGTTCCAAGGCCATGCGGACCATTTTGTCCGGTGCTATCTCTTGAGAAGACCCTAAGCCAACGAGATCATTTTGTCTTCGAGCAAAGGGTAATTGATATTCATAGAACCATTTTGTTCCAAGGCCACGCAGACCATTTTGTCCAGGGCCAGCCACCTATTTTAATTTTTCTTTTGCAGGTACCAGTGTACCTGAGAGAGGCCAGCCACCTACTGTTTGTACTTATTATATTATGAGGTCCTTTATTTCTATGGTCGGGTTATCTAACGGATCGGCCTGTAAGTATTCTCTTTCCTGTAAACGCTCTTTTCTACTTTAATAATAAATATGAGTGATGTGTTTGTATAGCTTCATCGAACCGAGCCTTAATTCATCTGGTTGCATATTAATCCGAGACAGATGATTTGGATATATCGTCTACGCATATTTCTCAGTCGTGAAATTTTTAAGTCATTCATTCGGTGATGTCATCTGAGTAAGATTCGAGCTATATGCATGTGCGTTATCCTGAGTGAGGTCCTTAACATGATTTTCTAAGTCCTTTATTTGGATTTTTCCCCGAACAAATGAGCTCTCTATCGGGATATTTATTGGGTTTTTATTCGGATGGTATTCCTGGATGGACATATCCTTTATTTGGATATATCTTTATTGGTTTCTTATTCGGATGGTAATTGATGAGTACATAAAAGTGTATGTGTATTAAGAGTTAAATTTATCATTTTACACTTAAAGTATGATTAACTCT
>JAVXUL010000004.1:1076929-1086981 GCA_035590515.1 Trichilia minutiflora | reverse complement strand
ATTATTATAAATATATAATAAATATTTAATTTTAAAAAATATTTTTAAATATTTAATTAATATAATTGGATCGACTCGTTTAATCCGCGGGTTAAACGGGTTTGAGCCTTTTTACGCGCGGATTAAACGGACTGACCCGTTTAACCCACGAATTAAAAATCATTAATTCTATTCCGTTTATTTTACGAATTAAAAAAATCGACCTGTCGAGTCGAATCTGTTTTGACAGCTCTAAAAATAAATGTCCGGTTGACCTATTAGTACTATTATTTATTATGTTTATGACAAGGGATATGAAAACGATTTCAATAGCAGGGTAAGTGTATTTTACATTTGTAAACTGTGAAGGAGTCATGCTACAATGCAACTTATGAAATACAAGTTGTAATAAATGATAATAAATCAAAATGAAATAAACATAAGTGAAGACTGAAGAACTTTTCCGCTTACTGTATTTAACCCTTCGTGAAAAATAGGCATGATATCCAATGAAAATTTGAAAAGCACGGACGCAATATTTCTTTGTGTACATTACACCCAGGCCCTTAAAACCGAACCATTTTGCGATAATGTTCAAGGTTTTGGGCAATAACACTCAGGCAACCTTATGTGGTTTATGAGTTATCAGACCCACAGATATTTTTTCCCGTTTGTGTTAAAACCGTCCAAAATTAGTAATTCCTACAAGTATAGTGTTACGTAAACTATAAAATTTGTGATGGTCAATATTCAAATTGCAAGGTTAATTTGATTGTTTCAGTAGAAATCTAGTCATAGGCCTATTTGATACATATGAACAAATTACGTCATAATGGAAAAAATATGAGTATTTACAGGACTCGAATGTTGTTATTCCATATATTATTAATCTAATTAATTAGTTTGCTTTCATTCAGAACTCTCGTGCATAAGAGAAGCTAAGAATACAATGGGAGCTCCTAATTTTTTTGATCTACATTATTGATAAAAAGAGAATCTTTTTTTAATAATTCTTTATTAAAAACAAGTTGAATTTCGCATTAACCTTGATGAAATAAAATCAAATTGGTCTCATCTATTACCTCATAATTGTTCGCTGTCATCACCTACCAACATGATAACAATGAATAGGTTTGATCACAGAGGATTGGAGATAATGGCGATCTGCATATATGGTACAAAAGATTGGTTGCACGTGTGATCATTTGATCATCACCTCTCAATCAATGAGATCAATTTGCTCACAACTTAATTTGCGAATCAATCAAAATTGATTGAAACTTGTTACCTAACATTCCCAAATTGTAATACCCTTCGTAATTATTGTATAGAAAGAGATTGACCTAAATTCATCATCATTATTTCGTTTTGATTTTTATCAACGAGCCCACTTCGATCAATCTGAAGTGGTGATCACTTTCTACCAGCTATCTCGCGTACTATTTTAGTCGATCGTAACAAAAACCACAAATTTCTTCTCAGCTTTCAGAATTGTAGGTCCGATGGCGATTGCACAATGCAATATGCAATTCTAATCATATATGTCCTGACAAAGACTATGACTATTCCTCAAGCCCTTGATGAATATTAGAATACTCAAACCTTATAAAAGAAAACCTAACGAGCGTTAGGTTTAGTTAGGTACTATTTTGTTGTCGTTCCACAATTATTTGCTTTAAAATATAAATTATTGCTAGTTGTCAAAGATAATTGTGCGAATTATTGAAGATCACTTAATCAAAACACTTAACTTTAAAGATAAAAGTCTAAATAATTGTATTTAGGGTTAGTTTAAGATTGTTGTGCTAGTTTTTGTTTTGTTTTAAAAGCACTACTATTAAATTGCTAGTAAAGATTAAACCTAAGTAATATTGAGGATGTTTTTCCTTTATTTTTTAAATTTATATTTGAGATATAGTGAGTTCATCCCACAACTGTTATAATTTCAAAATTGACACTTGTGCCCACCAAAAACACAATAATTTCAAACTGAGTCTAAACTTATGATGCTTGACAAGGATCTTTCTCCTACTTATATTGATTGAGTGGATGAGAAATAGGGGAGATGGATGTGGAGAAACAAAGCTCCAGAAACCATTAATGCAAATCACATTTATGGGATTTTCCACACTTCTGTCGATCAGACAGCCAGAGTCGAAAATCTAACGATGATGGTTAGACGACACAATAATAGCCTGTTTACCTTCCATATTCATATGGGTTTTTATGTATAGGGGTTGGTTAGGAGAATGTATGTCCGACAGTTCATGCATGTACACGAGGGGTTCTGCGTTGGATCCAACTGGTATCTTTAAATGCATGGTTACGTATGATATATAGGATATCTATATATTTCTATGTTAACTGAGGAGATGTGCATTATGAGAGAAGGGCTCCACTTTGATCGTGCAATTCGAAGGAATTAATGAAATGGGCCAACGCGGATGTTGAAGAACTTTCATGTCAACAGCTCTCCCTTCAATCTAAAGCTTTTGTTCGGTAAATAAATTTCTTTGGCTCCTCATTTAACCAAGAGTAGAATACAATTAATTTCTCTATAATCAAGTAAACACTTAGGGATTTTAATTGAGACAAGCGTATGATCATGTCATTCATATCGTGTTCTTATTAAGAACATGTTTATCATATATTTACGTATTTCACAATATAAAGAAACTTTGTCCTCTTAAAATTTTCTCAACATACTTTAGAAAAATTGATACACACACTCACAGACATTTATGCATTATCTTAGCTTTAACAACTTAGCATTCAATGAATCATAGTTCAATATTATTTCATGTTAATACAATAAATTTATCTAATGTTATAGCACAAAATCACTTGTCTTTAATTTTGGAAATTATGTTCCAATTATAAATGCATTGTTGCTGTTCCAGCTGGGTTCTATAATTTAGAAATAATGTAATAAGCAGACGTACCTGAAAGTGACTGGGTGGCTACCCCTGGTTGGTCTCAATCAAAATCGGCGAGAAGAGTCAAAACAGTAGTCTAGCATAATTCCTCTCCAGCCTGGCATCAAATTTTTCAGCCACAAACAACCATCAACTCTCTGAAAGTAATGGCTGAAATATGCCTTTCTCTTCAATTAATTATGTAACTACAGCCCTTCTTGTCTATCAAAAAACCAATTTGGTGAGAACTGACTATTTGGGAGTACATTACAGTAATATTCAGTCCATAACAGTCTGGAATAAAGCCACTTGCGGGTTAAATGAGTGAACACTTCAAATAAAGTAGGTGTTTACTATTTAGTTTAGTAGCTAGGTTTTTAAAGTATGTTGACAAACAATCTTTACGTATATACTTTTAATTAATACTATTTAGATCAGTTGAAATTGTAAATTAAGTTGAAAAATAATCGCCACAAATATACCTTTAGATCTACTTGAAGTTGAAGTTTCATCCATTGATGTTGTAAAAAAGAATAATTATGTGTAAGATATGAAACAAAAGTTTTTTAATTTATACAATGTGTTTATTATATATTTTAGCTATTATACATTTAAAATTAAACTAATATATACAGTCGTCCCATTTGGCCATTGTGTATTCAAAATTAAATTAAAACATAATTATTCTTTTATTCATTAAGATAGCATTGATTTTTTTATTAAATATCTGAAAAATCTAAATTCTCAATAGGCTTAAATGTCCAAATTTGAATAATTTATTTATTTTTGTTTGAAATTTAAATATAAATAGTAAATTATTTGTTTTCTCAAATAAAAATATTTGAACATTCGTACGTACTTTTATCTTTATATCCTTATAATTTTACATATTAAATAAATAATAAAATGGTGAATTTTGTTATAGTTATATTATTAAAAAAAAATATATATATATTTTTTAATTTACAAGATAAATTAATAAATGAAAATGAAAAAAATAATTATTATCTTATTTTGCTATATCAAGTTTTTAAAGTTTTGTGCAATTTTTTTAATAAAAAATTCATATATTTTGAAAATACAAAAAATGTGTTCGTTTTTTTTTATGGGTAAGAATATAAATAACTTAGTTATGTAAGGATATTTTTATAAATATATGTGATAAGATTTTAAAACTTTTAAGATAAGATAAAAAGTAAAAAAATTATTTTTTTGAAAAAGTAAAAAAAGTGTCTTCAAAAGTTTATTAAATTAAAAAAATAATTTTAATTACTTTAAATAAATAAATTCAGACAATTAAGTATTAAGACAATTTTTTTTTTAATTCTATATGTAAATAAATTTTAGATATTTTGATATTGTATTATTATATATGACTATATTCACATACAGAACATTTACTTGAAATATTCTGAAAATTGGGACAAATCTAAATGAATAATCTTGTCATTTATCTTTTTCTTCTATGATTTATTCCTTGTTTCGACGCCAAAGCCAGCAATAGCATGTTGGGGTAAAAGTTAAACAACAAAAATTGGCACTGTCTAGTTACAAGTTACATCGCCGATTTTTCCAAATGTTCATAGTTTGGTATGAACAAAAACAACACTTGAAAAATTTAGGGTTACTATCATATGGTCAATTTGCGGTGGATCATTCAATAAATGGGATGCTCGAAAAATTTCTGCTTTATTCTTTTGATTCGTTTTTAAGTTCCCACACTTGTATACATGTCAAAGAGATTAAACAATTTATTCACATTAGATAATTAATAGACAATAGAGTCTTCTTTACAATTTTCTAATATATTTTAAAGTATTGTGACTTCTAATATGTAGTTGTTGTAAAATAAATCACTCAACTAACAGTCGAATATAAAGAAATCCTTTAACTACTACTATTTACTTAATAAAAAAAATAAAATTCAATTAAACACAGTATTTTCCAAAATAATTGTAGTTTTATACAGCAATGAGAGTATTGATCGGCATAAGTTATTGCAAAACAAATTTTAGGAAAAACCAAAATGATACAAACGGAAATACCAAATGTGTCAATATCTGTAACTCGAGATGTATACCTAAAGAACAAAGAAAAAGGAGACTTTCTCGACTAAGAAATGACACTTTATTAATAAAAGATTTGACACATCACAAAAATTAAAGCTGGATTAGAGAAATTAATATTGCAAATTTGTATCTGTTTGGCGCCGGTGCTAACTGCAAATTCCTCCATCGTTTGTCCCTAGAAAAGCACGAATTTATAATGACTATTAATTTTTATTTATTTAAAAATGTTGATGCTGACATAACAATTATTTGGCATTAAATTCATCTGCATTTCGGGACCATATCTGCACCTTTCGATCTTCTTGTCATTTAGGAAAAACCTAACCCACTTTTCCCTCTCCATTTCTGCTATAAAAGCCAATTCCGCGGTTGAATTCAGTCAAGCCAAATTTCGAAGTTATTTAACTCCATATTCTTCCAAGTTGTAATAGTTATTAACCCTAGCTTCCTCCCAGAGAAAATGGCAGCAAACAGCATTGAAACTCCGGTGTCAGAATATGAACCCAAGTCAGAAATTCGAAACCTGGATATAGTGCAAGCAATGTACAAAGCATTGGCTAATGGTGAAATGGAAACCGTAGCAAAGTGCTTGGCGAGCGACTTGGAATGGTGGTTTCACGGTCCGCCGAAATGCCAGCACATGATGTGGCTGCTGACTGGCGAGTCGAGCCAGGCGACGTTCCGGTTTGATCCGAGAAGCGTAGAAGTGATCGAAGATTGTGTGATCGCAGAGGGATGGGAAGGAGCACAAGCTTACTGGGTTCACGTTTGGACTGTGAAAGATGGTCTGATAACGCAGTTCAGAGAGTACTTCAATACGTGGCTGACGGTCAGAGATTTGCGGCCTCCTCAGTGGGAAATCCGACGGGAGAGGAATACTTTGTGGCAGAGCCAGCCCCGGGATCTTGCTCGCCGTTCGTTACCTAGTCTTTTGCTTACTATTTAGTGTCTTATAGTAATTATGTTACGGACATTGTAATGAAAATGAAAGCTATCACTGTCAAACTGTGAATTGTTGTGCATGCAAATTTTTAATCAATCATGTTTCGGCACGTGGGGCATTAATAATTTAATATTATTGTTTAGTGAATGGTGAATACGAGCATTTCTTTCCTCGACGGAGAATTCAAGGACTGACCGGGGAGAATTTGATAGCGATGAAAATGAGATATTTAAGAAATTTTCCAATCTCCACCGATTTTCCTAAGATTTGAAAATAATTTTATTAGGATTCTTTTACCAGAATCTAACTCAAAGATCCAAATCCATTATATAGACATATCTCTCTTATAGATCATCGAATACAACGATGTTCCGAGACCTTCTCCCGCAATAATAAAATGGTATGATCGTGTCGGGTAACATATTCGAGACCACTAATTCAAAGAATTTATCTCGGATTACTCGTAACAAATATGAGCTCAGAGAAAATTTTCAATACCATCTGTCCAAGACCTCGTCTTGGGGTATTCAATCAAATATCTACTATATACGGTATCGGAGCCTCAAAGATAGTTGTGACGAGGACGACATCTATGACGCTATTGAGTGATATCGTCAAAGGCCTGGTATATCCCCAAAAAGAACATCAGGACTCAGAGCCTCGGGGAATCTTGGCTCGGGATCTCGAGTACAGGTGGCATAGTACGACAACTGCAACAGTCATGCCCCTGATTCTCGCAATAAATTTTCAGGGTAACCCAGTCCATTAACGACACATGTTAACAGGTACAGAATTCTATGATTTCACATAACTGAATCAAAGAATAAAGGCATGTACACAATATCTTTTTTGGGTGAGAATATTCATTCACACATATCCGATATAAACACAGAAAGAGACACGAGAGATTCATTCGATTCTTTCTCTGGTTTTCTCACTACTCTCATCACTCTCACATACAAGTAAAACCCTTACTGATTTAAGTATCGAAGGATTTTCGTCAAAAAATCGACTTTATCTTTTAGGTTCCATTGTTTTGCAGTTCACAGAACCAAAAATCAAGGAAGAAAACGAGCTGATACTGGAGATTAAAGAAGATTATAATTTCTTACATCAACAAATTTATATAATAAAATTCAAGATTATTGTTGTACAGTATAAAATTTAAAACTATAATTACTAATAATGTTAATTTTAAAAGTACAATAGTAAACAATTAAGTAATAGATGACACAAATAAAAAAAATTTAATGGGATTCACTTTAAATACTTAAGTCTGATAGGAAATCGCAAAAAACTCTATTATTTTTAATATTATAAATATTAAAAAAATTACAGTACAAATACTTAAAATATTTGAGTTATTTTATAAATATTTATGATATTGAAGCTTAATCATAAATATTCAAAATTATAGGCACTGTCGTAAACACCCAAAACTAAACTAAAGAGAAGAAAAAATATTTTAAATTGTTCAAGAAAATATTCAAAACTCTGATGTGAACTCGTACGTAGGGAATCAAGACCTTCATGGTGGTATAAGATCTTGAGACCTCTTACGTCAGTAAAGGCCTATGTGATACAAGATCTTGAGACGTCTCATGATAATAATGGCCTCGAATATGACACAAGAATACGAGACTTTCGACGTCAATGAAAGTCTTGGGTATGATAAAAACTCTCAAAACTTTTTACGTCAATGAAAACCTCGGATGTGACATAAAATCCCGATACCTCCCATATCGATGAAGGTCTTGAGTGTGATACAAAATCTTAAGACCTATAAAAATAACATAAATCTAATTATGATACATAAAATATTTTAGTTATGAATAAAATTCTGAGATCACCTGACAGTAGTTATTTTAATTAAAAAAAATTTTAAATGCATGATTTAATTCATAAATAAAAGAGGATTATAAATACTGTGGTTAAATACCATAAAATGGGTATGTGATTGCATAATTCTTAAAAAAATACTTGTAAATATAAAATACGTGTAAGCGGTTTAAAAAAAAAAACCATAAAAAAGTGAAGAAATCTAAGTGTTAGAGGCTCGTTGATTTTTTGCTTTAGAATTTTTGTCAGTTTTTCTAAAATAGTTCACAATTAAGCCAAATTCTAATTTAAATATTAAAGAATTTTTATTGAAATATCACCTTTTGTATGATCATGTTCTTTGTTTTCATGCAATTTTAATTTTAGCAAATAAGAAAAATCATTTTGGTGCACAAAGTTCAAAGAAGAATTTTCTTGCATCCACGTAAACTATAAAATTTTTAGGGAAAAATATTCTTTACAGGAGAGATATATCCTAAATGTATCAAATCATTATCCTTGGTCATAGGCCAAGGTTTTTACTAAAAAGCTTACACTTAATGAATGCGAGTTAATTGTACAAAAATTAAAACGCACAACTCAACAAATCTCCGGTGATTTAGTTGATCTTATCCAAAATTTTTCAGTTTTCTCGTACGCTAATTGTGCCAAATAACACAATCAAATTTATAAAATATTAATCAAATCTAAATAATGATTGAAATTTTATCATTGTTATAATTTTAGTTAACATTTTTTAAAAGATTTTTTATAGTTTTTGTTGATGCAAGAAGTTGATATTGTCATCAACTTCGAGTATCAGTTAGTGTTTTCTTCCCGTTCTTAAGCTTGAGATTGCAAAACACAAAATATCTCAAGGGTAAAATCGGTTTTCTAACGAAAATCTTTCGATGCTTAAATCAGAGAGGACTTTACTTAATGTGTGAAAGAGGTGTGCATGCAAACAAACATGGAAGTATGAAGAGCCTGGAAATGGAATGTTTTATTCTCTGAGAAAATATGCAGAACCTAATAGAAAAAGGTGTGTGAATCTCTTGGAGTGAGTTAGAATGTGAGAGAATCTACCTCCCTCGATTTCTGGATGCTGTAAATTGGAAGTCTAGGAGTTTGTACCTTTGGACACGTATTGCTGTATGGCTAACGTGCTCAGGACAACCTGCTGTAAAAGTCAGGGGGCGTGAAAAATTATGATACTGTTCCTTGCCACGTCACCCCCGAGACCCCGAGTATAGGTCCCTCCGAGTGAAGTTTCTAACTCTCCTGAGAATGAAATTCCCTGATTCTCGGGAGGCTCTTATACCGCGAGTTATAGTTCCGAGGACGCCAGAATATAGTGTCATGGAGACATGTATATCCCGAGTGCTAACGAGTTCCTGCTCTTTTAAAAAGAACATATCGATCCGACCCCCCGAGCCCAAAAGGCTTGTCGTTGGAGGTCCCGAACCCGAGTACGAGTTACCCATACATAACTAGAAGTAGACCCTCTGACCAGTAGCCTCGGGCAGAGTGACCAAGGCGATCTGGCTATTTCCCATGTGATGTAGTCGGCTTCTCGGGATGACGTCGTATCAAGGGGTCCATTTTGAAGTAATATGTATATTTAACGGGCCTGGATAAGGGCCTGGAGATGGGCCTAGACCCGTGGACTGGGCCTTGACAAAATACCTCAATACTAAACCCCCTAGTTTTTAATTAAATGAGGCTTTAATTGAAAACTGTTTAACTTCTGCTCGGTTGGCATGGGCTACCGTTATGTTTCGGTTACCGTCCTTGGGAACGTAACCGTCACTACATGTGTTGCTACCCCATTAATGGATCAGTCTGAAAGATCAAGATATCTGGACCATCATGATTAACTGTTAGGACGGGTCCCACTTTATTTAAATTTTGAAAAAGAACTGACCCTTGACGTTCTGTATTCGAGTGATGTGGCATTGCATTCTCCTGTCCGTTGGATCGAAATTAATGATCAGGGTTCCTTACGTTCGTCTATAAATACCCCATTCTTTTCTTGGCAAATCTTTTCTTCCCTCTCTGACTTCGCCTGCAAGCAAAAGCCTTCAAGCACAGAGCACTCCGAGCAAATTTCGTCGATTCTCAACACTTCCAGCACTTCTCATTCGGTAAGCTTTCTCTCCCCTTCTTCTTCAAATTCGTGGTTATGTTTTTTGTTTTGTGAATAATCTGTAGGAATACATGTTTAGATGAGGGAGGAAACAGTTACAGTAGGAGGTCTGATAGGGACCGAGTAGAAAAATATCATAGGTTGTCCATGATCCCTAAACAGCCGTCTAACCCTTTCGTGTT
>JAVXUL010000004.1:1064434-1076829 GCA_035590515.1 Trichilia minutiflora | reverse complement strand
GTCTTTTTCTCTATTATACTGGAGAACGACTCTGCTTTTATCGACTTTGTGAAATAGTCAATTGCCACAATGGCATACTTGGTATTGGCTTGGGCAGTCGGGAGTGGTCCTATCAGATCAAGCCCCCATTGAGAGAAAGAGCAAGAACTCAAGAGACAAGTGAGTTCTTCTACGGGTTGTCTCGGAATATCGTCATGAATTTGACACTGGTGGCAAGACTTGACTATTTTAAAAACATTCTGAGAGATCGTGGGCCAATAATATCCTTATTGGATAATTTTGTATGTTAATGAACGAGCTCCTCCATGACTTCCGCAGGCTCCCTCGTAGATTTTCTCAAGTACTTTATCTGCCTCATTTGATCTTAAATATTTTAAATATGACAGAATAAATCCACGTTTGTACAATACATTATTAAGAATAGCGTACCTGACTGCTCGATTCTTTATCTTCCTGACTTTATTTCGATCACTCAGGAGCTCTTCATACTGGATGTACGATTTTAGCTCTTTCATCCATATCGGGTCGGGGGTCTCCTGTAGAGCAGTAATAAAATCTTTTTTAAGGTTTACACTCCTCTGTGTCAGAAGCTCGATCGATACTATAGCTGGAGACTTTTCCTTGAACACCGAGGCCAATTTCGCCAGAGAATCGGCCCTGGAATTTTTTGCTCATGGGAGTTGCTTAATAGGGACGCTCTGAAAGGCCTCCATCAATTTTCTAACTTGAACTAAGTAGGCTTGCATGTTGTCTTCCCAAGCCTGGAATTGTCCATTCAACTAATTGGCGATTAGCTGAGAATCGCTATATACAATTAGATTTCAGGCCCCCAAGGCCTTAGCCAGTTTCATCCCATTAATCAGCGCCTCATACTCGATCTCGTTGTTGATCACTTTAAAATCAAATTGCAGAAAGTACATGACTTCCTCTCTGCTCGGTCTCCTCAAAATTATCCCTGCTCCTCCCCCTTGAATATTTGATGCCCCGTCTATATATATCCGCCAGGTCCCTTTCGTAGTCCAGGGGTTGGGACTGCTACTCTCATCTTGGGTGCTACTGACTTTCGAGACCTGCAGTACAGCCATCTGATCCGAGACTGTGAGTTCTGCCACGAAATCTACCAGTGCTTACCCCTTAATAGCCCTTCGAGGCTTATAATCAATGTCATATTCATTAAGCTCAATAGACCACTTCATTAGCCTCCCTGATAGATCGGGGTTGTGAAGATTTTGCCTCAGAGGTTGATCCGTTATCACAATTATGCGATGAGCTTGAAAGTAAACGCACAACTTTCTGGCAGCGACAACAAGCGAAAGAGCAAACTTTTCATGTGGAGTATACCTTATCTCGATATCTAATAATGATTTGCTGGTGTAGTATACAGGCCTTTGCACCTTCTCCTCATCTTCTTTTATAAAGACAGAGCTGACAGAGTGTTTGCCAATTGCCAAATATAACTGTAAAACATTTCCCTTCTCAGGGCTCACAAGATGAGGAACGTGTGCCATGTACTCTTTCAGCTCTCAGAAGCTCTGATTGTAGCCTTCATCCCATTCCAGCCTCTTCTCCTTCCTTATCATCTCGAAGAAAGAGAAACATTTATCTGTGGCCTTTGACACAAATCTATTCAGGGCTGCTAATCTCCCGGTCAAACTTTGCAGCTCCTTTATCATAGTTGGGGGCCTCAGATCCAAGATAGCCTGGACCTTCTGTGGGTTGGCTTCGATGTCTCTTTCATTGACCATGTACCCGAGGAATTTCCCTGCTCCGACCTTAAATGAGCACTTCTTGAGATTCAACTTCATGTTATACCTCCTCAGATAAGAGAAGGTTTCTTCCAAATGTTTAGTATGGTATGAAGCCTGCACAGACTTCGTAATCATGTCGTCTATGTACACCTCTATAGTGGACCCTATTAAAGGCTCGAATACTTTATTAACCAATCTCTGGAATGTGGCCCCTGCATTCTTTAACCCAAAAGGCATAATCGTATAGCAATATAACCCTTAGTCAGTAACGAATGCAATTTTATCCTGGTCGGGCTCATGCATCCTGATCTGATTATACCCCGAAAACGCATCCATACCACTGAAACTGGTCAATCTTTGGAAGAGGAAAGTTATCCTTTGGCAAGCTATGTTCAAATCAATGAAGTCTACACACATCCTCCATTTCCCGTTGGCTTTCTTCACCATTACAACATTTGCAATCCATTCGGGGTACTGAACCTCTCGGATGAACCCCGCTTTCAAAAGTTTGTCCACTTTAATCTTAATGGCATCTCTTCTCTCTGAATTGAATGTCCGTCTCTTTTACGCCACAGGTTTGAACTTTGGGTTCACCATCAATACGTTATAACCCAAGTACTAATCTCGGGCATGTGATCATAGGACCAGGCGAACACATCTGCATTCCTCCTAAGCAAATGATTTAGTGATGCTCGGTGATCGGGGATTAGGTGAGACCTGATCTTCATCAATCTCTCGGGTCGATCTTCATATCTTCAGTCAACTCGGGTGATGATGATTCCCTAAATCAGTTATTTCCTCCATTCATCTCTCGAGAGAGCTCCTCCTGCCGGCCACCTTGTTCACACCCCTTGGTCCCGCTCTCCAAGGGGCGCTTATAGATGCAATATGAATTGTGTGAGGCAGTAGCGAAGCAAGATTAAGCTTCCCTCTGATTTTCTCTCATAATTCTGATCCCTTTTTCGGCCCTGAATTTCAGTTTCAGATAGTGGACACTTTTTATCGCCTTCGTGGATTGAAGGAATGGTCTTCCCAGAATCATAGAGTAAGGCATTTTAAGGTCCACCACTTTGAGTTTTACCATGGTGACCTTCTGGTTGGGCTTGTAGTCTATTGTGATTGGCAACTGCACGGTCCCCAAGGGATATATGCATGACTCTTTGAATCCATGCAGGGCAATCTCTGTTGGTCTTAACCTCAGGTCTTCTATACCCAAGAAATCCAGGGTCTCCTTAAAGATGATGTCAGTGGAGCTTCTTGTGTCAATCAAGATCCTCCTGACTGGGGAAGTCCCCACTGTCATTGTAACAACTAGAGCATCATCATGAGGATAATGGACCCTATTCTCATCCTCATCCGTAAACGTAATCGGTACCGAGACTATCCTCGATTTTTTCTCTGCACGCATATTTAGTACATGCGGCTCCATGTTCGTACTCATGATAGAATATCGAGCGTAGTTCTTCCTGGAATTATTTGAGTTTTTAGTCAGTGTGGGACTGTTAATGATCACCATTGTGCTATTCTGTCCCGGGGCCCGTCTCGATTCTTGGGACCTTTCATCTTCATGAGCTATAAACTTGATCAGGTAATTATTCCTGATCAAGACTTCAATATGATTCTGGAGCTCGTGGCACTCTTCTGTTGAGTGTCCCATATCTTGATGGAACTCACAAAATCTGTTTCCCGCTTCTTCAAGGGGTTTATATCTAATCGGACGGAGGTCCAACAACAATGTCCCCCGTTTACTCACCTCTTCCAAAATTTGTGAAAAGAGAGCGTTCAAGGGAGTGAACTTCTTCTTCGTTTTCCCCTATTCCACTCGCGTCGGCCTATTGAGTACCTCCTCGTGGTACCTTTTGACGAAGCTCCTAAGACTTTTGCCATTTTCTTGTTTAAGCAGTAATAAGAAATTCGGGGTCTTGATGCTAAAAATTGCACCTCTAAATTTTGTGGTAAACACCTCATACAGCTAGTCAAAGCTCCGGATGCTCCCGGGGGTCAAACCCATAAACCGCTTTCTGGCTTGCCTCTCCAGGGTCAGGGGGAATAGGAGGCACATCTATTCTTCGCTCAGACCCTGGACGAGTATCATCTCATGAAAAAAGTTTATGTGTAGTGATGGGTCTGTCTTTTTAAAAAATGGGGTAATCTGGGGCATTTTAAATTTTTTGAACAAGGTCTGGCCCAACAGTTTAGGTGTGAAAGGCCAACAGTTTAGGTGTGAAAGGTGACTTCATGTAGGGGTCGGTCACTGGACAGGTTCAGCCAGTTCACCTCGAGGACCTGCTTTCTCCTTGCCCATCTCCTCCATCACCTTTCTTATCAAGGACTCCACATCCCTGTCCTTACTGTCAATCCCCCATTCTTCCTCCTGACGCAGGTCTCTCGTCCGAGTGCCTCACATTCCCACCTCCGCCTCTGCTCCAAAAGTGTTCTCATATCATCCAGAGGCGGGTTAGTGTCATTAGGTATCTCCTAGACTGCATCTGGGCTTCAGGATACTCTTGTAGACCCAGGATAGTGCCTTTCCCGAGCAACAGGGGATATGCATGTATCTTTAGTCCCCACCCTTTTCAAATGGGGTTCCTTTACAGCATTATCCTTTTCTTTTTCTGTAACTGTGTACCTTTGGGTCCTAGGTTGCCTCCTGATTCCTTCCTCATCCCTCACCACAACTTCAGGTCGAGGGAAGCTACTTTCTACCGTCTCGTCCGGTACCCTTGCCTCCTGCACGTTGGTCTGTATCATCTTCTTTATCTCCGATACTTCCCTGACCAATATTTATATTTGTCTGTCCTTTTCTGCATGTCGCTGCTCACTGTCTTGTAGCAGTTGTCATAACCTGGTTATCTTCTCTATTTTCTTTGCAAGACCCGGTCCACGTAAATGCATCTCAGCGGCATTTGACCGGGGACTCCTATGCTTCGGAATCTCATGCAGGACACTATCAACCCCTTTTGCCATAGAAGTTGCCTCACAGAGACTCCCTCTTTGTTTCTACGTTCAGAAATGTGTCTCTTGGTAGTGTTACCTCTTACATTCGTCATTTTTACTGAAAATGTTTTGTTGGCTGGCTTTTTGCTTGTTTTTCCACAGACGGCGCCAAATGTTGATGCAAGAAGTTGGTGTCGTCCTTAACCTCGAGCACCAGCTAGTCTTCTCTTCCCGTTCCTAAGCTTGAGATTGCAAACACATAACACCTCAGGGATAAAGCCGATTTTTTGACGAAAATCTCCGATGCTTAAGTCAAAGAGGGTTTTACTTAGTGTGTGAGAGAGGTATGCATACAAACAAACATGGAAGTATGAAGAGCCTAGAAATGGAATGTTCTATTCTCTGAGAAAATATCCAGAACCTAATAGAAAAAGGTGTGTGAATCATTCTTGGAGTGAGTTAGAATGTGAGAGAATCTATCTCCCTTGATTTCTGAATGTTGTATATTGGAAACCTAGGAGTTCGTACCTTTGGACATGTGTTGCTGTATGATTGACGTGCCTAGGATAACCTGCTACAAAAGTCAGGGGGCGTGAAAAATTGTGATACTGTTCCTTGCCATATCACCCCTGAAGTCCCGAATATAGGTCCCTCCGAGTGAAGCTTCCAGCTCTCCCGAGAATGAAATCCCCTGATTCTCAGGAGGCTCTTATACCGCAGGTTATAGTTCCGAGGACGCCAGAATATAGTGTCGTGGATACATGTATATCCCGAGTGCTAGCGAGTCCTTGCTCTCTTGAAAAGAACATATCGGTCCGACCCCCCGAGTCTAAAAGGCTTGTCATTAGAGGTCCCGAACCCGAGTGCGAGTTACCCACACATAACTAGAAGGAAACCCTCTGACCAGTAGCCTTGGGCGCGATCTGACTATTTTTCATGTGATGTAGTCGACTTTTCGGAACGATTTCGTATAAAAGAATCCATCTGAAAGTAATACGTATATTTAACAGGCCTGAATAAAGATGTAGAGATGGATCTAGACCTATGGGCTAGACCTTAATAAAATACCTCAATAATTTTAATCTTTTAAAATAATATTTTTCTTTTATTAATAAATTTTTGTATGAAGCGATATCTAACGTTAATAATATCCATGATACGAATACAAAGTATTAGATTTTTTGTTAAGTAAATAGTATTTTAGTTATAAGAATAAATAATAAATTTTTTAATTGTTTCTAATTATTCAACTGCTCTTATATCAAATAGCTTATCTTTGTAGTTGGCATGTACTCTATCTCTATAATAAACAATATAACACAATTGTAAAGTGGATTTTAACTTACTCAAACTATTGCAAGAGTAAATATATATTTAATAGCTGATCAACACTTCTCTACAGTATGAGCATCACGAGAATCAACATAATTAATAGAATACTAGATAATTGAATTATTTTACTCGTATACTAAATTAGAGATGATAAATAGATTGAGCTAGTTTGGTACGACATGGACTTAGTTTATAAATAATAAAAATTAAATATAATTTAATTCATTAAAAGTATCGTGTTGAACTAAGAGATTATATCCATGGACCAAGTTTGGGTTCAATACGAGTATGTGACGGGTCTTGTCAAGCCCGATTCGATTCATAAATAATATAAATAAATTATTAAAATAATAATATATTTTTATTAAAATAATATTTTGATCCATAGACCTAATACAAAAGTCCAATGCACAAACACAGCACGCCACAATTCATTGACTGGCACGGCACGATCCTTTAATCATGGATCATGTTTAGTCTTTATTTTTTTTATTGAATCAGATTCAATCCAACGTATTAACATGTAAGAATCTTATTTTTATGGACCATACCAATTTGTTTGTCACCTCTAATTACATAACATCTATAATTTTTAACGAGTACTATTTCAAAACCCGTCAATGTCTATACTAGAATCATGCACTTACAAGTTCATAATTCTAATTGAATGTAACGTAATAATATTAGTTTCAATTTAATTCATAATTATTATTAATTATATTAATTTTATATTTTCATTATTTAATATTATCACCCTACATCAGGTTGTACGTTGAATTTTTCTACAAAAAATTTGTGTCTTATCCTTATTTATTCTATTTTATGTAGATGCTGATGCTACGTTTGAATTTGGAGCTGGCATAGAAAAAGCAGTGCGGTCCAAAACCCATGTTGACATTTCGAGCCTATTATTTTCATTTATGATAAAGAAAAATGGTAAAGTACCGGCCGGGATAAATATATAGTATTAAAAGATTGATAATAATTTTTATATTTATTTAAATTTAATTTATTTATTAATTATATTAAAAATCTTTAATTTAAATATAATTAGTTTATTAATCGTATTATTCATTTAATAATTATATTATTCGTTTATTAATTATATCTTATCTTTTAAATAAATGATATAATACAATATAATTAGATCATTAATTTAATTTAATTTATTTAATTAATAAATATAAATAAATAAAATTATTTAAATTAATTTAATTTATTTAATTAATAAATATAAATAAATAAAATTATTATTAATTTAAATATAATTATTTATTTAAATATGATTATTTATTTAATTAATCATATTTTAATAATATCTTAAAGGATATACGAATTTAGAAGATAAAATTCAAATAATATGATTATTAATGATGTAATACCAATACCATCTTATTATTATCTGTTTTAAAATTGCAGGATGTTAAGTAGAATTAATGGATTTTTAAGGGGTGCGCTCCGAAGGAAATTTGGCAGTTGTACTCTACAAGAAAATTAACATGTAATAAATTTATCATTAGTCGGAAGAGTTTTTCAACTACTTCAATAGTAAAATGAACAAGAAAGAGATTTTAATGGCATTGGATTCTAATGCTACTCAACCCAACTACTGAATCGTTGTAGTAAGAATGACGAAAAAGTAGAAACACTCTCTGTAGAATTTAAGGTCATGTTCTTAAGCTTCTTTGGAGTCTAAACTCTGGTTGAAGACCTGTAATTTGACAAGGATCCAGTTAAAGACTTGTATATTTCCTGATTGTATTGCCAGGCTACTGCATAACATGTAGCAATTGCAGGATGCAAATGAAAAAGCTATTGAAAAGCATAACTGTCGCAGAGTAAAATTCATCAAAATCTGGAATATTGATGTTATTTGAACATGATATAGAGTTTTCCGTTGAAAGAAACCAACATTAAAGGTCAGTTATTTAAATGCAAGTGCTGACAAATAGACAGCAGGTGGACATATTCAACAGAAGAGTAGCAGTAACAACGCTCACAAAAGAAAGTATTTATAAAAGAATTAATCAGTAGCCTTACTTAAATCGTATGAGACATTGTTAAATAGTGAAGGTTCACTGAAAATACAAACACAAAACAAAATTTCAAGCGTGAGAGCATTTAAAACTAAAATAGTTTATCAAATTATGCCTGCTATTATTATAAGGTAGTAAATACTGTTTAAAATAAATGTGGGCAAAAAATAATCTCTAGAAACTATAGGCAGTGTTATACAGATTTCTTCATACCAAAAGAGCTACAGAGTCTACTGTCTTGAAATGTGTCAAGATTACCCTCAGTTCACAGTTTTTGATTGATATTCTCTTATCTTTGAATTGATGATCGAACTGGTGGCTTCATAAAATTGCCAGCATCCCTTGAAGAATAGTCTTCCTTCACTTCAGGAAGGTGCCTATCCGGACCATAGTTATCTTTTGAAATCCTGATTGGACTCCAAGAATTTTCAATCCCGGGCCTGGACATGCCAGGGTTGTTTCCAAAGAAAGAAGTAGGGCCAGATCTGAATTGAGTTGATCCATCTTCACGTCGTAATGGTGACAATTTGGACCGGCTATTTTCATCAGTTTGCTTCTTGCAAAACTTATCTTCCACGATGTCATAATAATCAACAGTTCTAACTTCCTGAGCGAGAGAGCACCAACAACAGAACAGCCACTGAGCACAATCTGCAATGTCTGGTTTTCCACAACATGAGTTGTTTGCAGGTAAATTGAACCTCTTTCTCATTTGGATTCTCCAGAAGCCACCGTAAAGTAATCCAAAAATACAAAGCATAATGCCAGTTAAACTCAGAATCTCCCTCACCGTCTCATTGTCAATATTGACGGCAGCCAAGTTGAAAACCCAAAATGGGGCTGTGCAGAAGAGGAGAAATGTTGCAATATGAACATACATGTTTCCAAAACCAAGTCTTTCCATGTTCCACCCAAAAACACAAAAACTGAAGAAAAGAGAGAGGTATGCTGTACTAATATCTTCCCAAATGTCAAATAGTCCCCCTCTCCACACAGGTGAATACTCAATGCTTTTGATTTCATTTCGTGATGCAAATGAGAATCTTTTCTCAATTGACAACCTTCGGTTGCTGGGATGGCCAGTGCCATTCACGAGAATTTGATCCTGGGATTCCAAGTCAACTTCAGAATCATAATCTTTTCCAAGTGGACTAAGAATGGAGTACACCCCAGCAATTGCTGGGGCAGCAATTGCAACAGAGAGGCAGATACCAACACCTATGGCAGGTCTTTCCGATCTTTTGTATCCTAAGTTAAGGCCACACAATGCATACTGAGCAAAGCAATTTATATGGAGCAACACAACCACCACCATCATATGTGCCCATTCATGAGGCTTGTAAGTACCATTCTTACAATATATTTTTCTAAGCAAAGAAATATCCTTGGGCTTCCACCTACACAGAAGGACAAGGTGGTGAAATCGCTTTGGATGTTGGTATAGACACATAAGAGTAAATAGAGCATTGAGGATTTGATTATTGACCTCAAACCAGGCATTTCTCTGTGACTTCTTCGGTAGAGCATGATTAAGCATTCCTGTCATGACAAGAAAAAGAATCGCTCCAGATATAGCAACACAACTTATCCATAAAAGAAGAACCATGTTGAATGGATTTTTGATCCATTCTTTGCACATATACCAGAGAGATGGCCAAGAAACTTTCTGAGTAAGAAACCCACTGAAACGTTCTCTGATTTTTTGACCGGAGGACGAGGGTATGGAACGTGAGATTTCATCTCTTCCCTCTGCGATTCGCCGAAGTTTAGCCGAAGGAGAAGGTAAATTTCCACTAGAACCAAATTTCACATAGTTTAATCTACTGGTAGTAATTGATAACTTGCCCTGACTCACTGTTCTCGGGTTTTCGTCACTCAGCAAGCCCTTCTGAGACATTGAAATCTGAAGAACATTTTTGCCATTGACTTTATGACCATCCGGAGACAAATTTTCCTGCACTTCTTCTAGTCCTCGTTTGTCACAATTTGAAACCATTGTTCCCCAATATTTAGATTCTCTTCAAATTCTTAGCTTTCAAATAGCCACAATTCACTCTACTGCTACACTGCAATGCCACTGCTAGGAGTTCCGAATGCTAAACACGCTATATCACAATATTCTACATGTTCAAGAGATAGAAGTTTAACATTCTAGTAAATTGATCAGTGAATCCCTGAAGATCTTTTAAAAAACGCACCAGCAAACAAAGCAAATGTTAATCTTGGTTGACAAAGCACAAATCCTTGGTACTATAAGACAAAACTTCTTCAAATCCGGAACCTTTACATTCTGATGAACTCTAGGATGGATGAAAAATATGGGAAAGGATGTCAACTTGGAACGAAATCAATTCAATAAAAGCAAAACCCCACGTAATGAGCATTTTGGTGTTTCAAATTAAAGCAAGCATTTGGAATATGATGAATACCCACAGACAGAGAAAGATATAAACTTCATGAAAGAGTCCTAGTTCTGATGATAAACGCAAGAACCCATATGCATTAAAACACATTTTAAACCTGGTTTCTGTCAAATTTATGATCCAAGCTTCCAAAGGAAAAACATAAGAAAAAAACATTCTTGTCACAATTTTACAATGAACGGAAGACCAGCATCGATATTAAACTATAATAACACAACATATACATAAACACAGATAAAACCAGAACATGAAACCCATAAAGCATTAAAGTTTAAAAACTATCTGAAAGAACAAAGTCATATTCATAAAATAAAAAAAAAATTAAAACTTCGGAATCACCTACCGAAGTTTGGTCATCAAAGAAACTGGAACTTGCTGTCTCTTCCACTTGTTTGTTTCCATTCAGAATTCATGGAACAGAGGCTTTTAACATTTGGCTGCTGTAGAACAACATATGAATGAACCCGAGTTACAAAAGTGGAGAACCAAAATACTTTAAAAAGGAAAGCATAAGAAATTGTCCGCCACTTTCTTTTAATTCTATTTGGGTTTCAAATTTTGAAAACGCCGTTATTATTTTCGGTGGTACCTTTTCTCTTTTGTCTTGTTCCGTTTTTCCTTACTCGGTTTCCACTTTCGAGAATGATAAACAAGTCTTATTCAAGCATGCTGTACGTCATTTTATTCATCTTTGGAGAAATCATCAAATTGGTCCTTCTAGTATTTAAAATAACAAAAAAGTCGATATATTTAGGGTGTTTCTTAAATTTGTCCCTTCAGTCTATAAATCTATTGTTAAAAATTAACAAGTCGACATGCTTTATCCATTAATCCCCCAATTTAATGTGCTAAAGAATTAAGTAGTAATTAAACTTTATTGTCCTCGATTCATGTATTTTTCATTAATAAATTTAAGTCAAGTAATTGTTTATTGTAAATGCTTGTTTTAATTGTTTAACTTATTCATTTTTGGGTTTCAAATTGAAATTGATCACCACATGGCACCATCCCAAAAGTTATGTGAGTTGGATAGGGATTGGCACTTAGAATTTTTAGTTCATTCCATTCGATGATCCAAGATAGAAGCTTTTGAAATGAATGGTTTATGATCATGGGAGGTTCTTGGCATCCAGAAAATTGAATGCTTTGTTTTATCAATGTCACTTCGTTAATATGTTCATGTACAGTTAACACAATAGAGCGAAGTTTTCTGGAATATGATCTGTATTATCGTATTTTTTTAGGACTAAATTATTTGAACCGCGAAAATTAAACAGATAAATAAGGTTTTAAATGAGATATTAATTAGTGAACTCAACTGCAAGTTGGACAAAGTTGTGTCATCCTGATCTAGTCGCAGGTCTAGAGCTTCTGAATTCACTAATATTTTTGTTTTTGAATTAATACAAATCCAGTTTTGTATGCCTGTACGTTGATAGTGGTTTAAAAATGCTCTTAACCAAACAATTTGGTTTGATGACATCGATTCTTCATCAGTCCTTTGGGCATGGTTCAATAGTTTCCCGCAATAAATTTTGCATCATAATATCACACATTCTGTGCTAAATGCATGCGGGGTATTTATATAATTGCACGCTGAAGGGTTAGTTGGCGGTAGGGGAGGTATGCGGAGATTTCACCAAACCTTTCTGTAAATGAAAGACGACCAAATCTCAGGGGTGGGTTATCCAAAAAACCCTTCTAGAAAGGTTGAAACTTTTAAGAGACAGAGAGAGAGAAAGTATAGGAACGTTGAAAAGAAAGGTCGGAACTTAGAATATTAAAAATTTAATAAAATTAGAATGTTCAATCCAACCTGCCTAAGTTTGCCATACGTATCTTTCTCCTTTTGACCATTCAATGAAACAGAAGCTTCTCGTCAGCTCAAAATTCAATACTAATTGTCTTTTTTAAAGATA
>JAVXUL010000004.1:1047735-1064424 GCA_035590515.1 Trichilia minutiflora | reverse complement strand
AGATAAAGAAAGGATCAAAATTTACTATATTTTTAACTTCTTATTTATTTTTAAAATTAAAAATTAAAAAAATAAATAAAATTTACTATACTGATCAAATAACAAATACTAATACTAATCAGTCAATAATAAAGGGAAGGGGTACACGTATTGTCAAAACTTTTCTTTACAATTTTGGTTTCACTTTATAATTTTCCTCTAAGTTTAAAGACATTTTGTATAATATAATTGTTTTTTTTTTAATATTCCTTGATAGTTATAGAATGCCCCACCTCACTCATCTTGGCTCAAGACACAAATTTGCCTATACAAAAACTAAAATATCATTTAATTTTTCAACAAATATTTTCAATCAAAAATTACTCTTCTATTTTCTTTATTATTTTTTATCCTACACTATAAATCTATAATCACGTTTCACGTACTTTAAACTTTTTTTTTTACGATAATTCAATATTTATATAAAATTTGAATTTAGCTATAAAAAAACAAAGATTACATTTATACTAAATTTTTATTTTTAAAATATATTATATTTTTTTAGTAAGTAAAAGGGTTGAATACAAATAGCAAGTGCAAATTATTTGACAAAGTATAAAAGCATGTTTTAATGAGTTCAACACATAATTGAAACTCGATTTGTCTGGAAATCCATTAAAAATCTTAAATTTCACCAACAAATTGAGTAAACCTTAAAAAGATTTGAGGATTTTTATAAATTTCAAACAAAAGCTACAAATAGTTTATTAACTTCTGTATTTATACTAAAATCCTAGAGTTTTATAAAGTTACAATAATATCTTTAAAACAAATAAAATGCAATAAAAAATAAGACTAAAAAGATAAATTTATGATAAAACTCGTACAATTCGATTGATCAAAACCTTAGAGTCAATCGACCGAAATTCAAACGCTCTAAAAAAAATTTTGACTCTTAGATTTGATCGAATAAATGCTTAAGTCGATCAATCGAAATTCTTCATGCTCTCTAAAATATTTTATCCCGTGATTCGATTGAACGAAACTTTAGATTCGATTGATTGATTTTCTAATACTCTCTGCCTCTTCACAATCTTCAATTTAATCGATCGAATAAGTCAATTCGATTGATTAAATTTGCTTAAATCTCTACAAACAAGGTCTTTAAAAGTAATTTCTTTCCTATCTGAATTGGTGCTTTGAATTGATTCTCCAGCTTCATTATCGTATGTTAGAGTAAGAGAGAAAATTCAAATCCATTATAAGTAAGTAAAAACTCAAATAAATAATTAATATTAATTAACTAAAAAATGCAAATAAAAACTATGCTTAAAATGGTGAATTGTACTATTTATTTAAAAATATTTTAAACTTTCTACTACACATTTATCATAACGTGAAAATAATGAGTATGATGTCATATTGTTTAAATCTATGTATTGTAAAGACATATTATGTGCACTTTCTCTAATAATATTATGTTATGCATTATATAATAATCTATTAAAAAATATTTTCAAAAATTAGTAAAAGAGATTTTGAACAACTAAATAATAGGATAAAAAAAAAAAATACCAATACTTACGTGGTTCGATCAATGTAACTTATGTCTATAAACGAAGGCGAACAAAATAATTTTACTATCTTCAAAAGAAGAATATAAAATTTAGAAGAGTATTACTAAACTCACAAATAAAAGAGAAATCAATTTTTAACTAAAAACTCAAATTAACGTTAATGATTCAAATGACTTATAGGCCTTATTTACAAAAGTCCCCAAATCAAAATACTCTCACAAAACTCTTATAATTTTTCACACACAATCACATATCCCTCCTATTTATAGTTAAAAGGAGGGGGCCAACTCAATTAATAAGTTGATGTGAAATGGATGCAAGGCATCCATCCTAACAAATCTCTACCCTAACTTGTATCCGACATACACGAGAGATAGAAAACTTGCTTTAAATTTGCTCCACTTTCTCCATTATAACCCTAATGAGTTTAAGTCACTAATCAATGAATATCAATTAAGTCCAAACAATACCTTAATTTATAAACAATTCAGAAAGATTATCATTGATATTGATATTTCAAACAAAAACTTTACCTTCAGTAATGATATCCTAGATAAAATAAAATTTTATATCGATGTGTTTTGTTCTCTCATAATACAAGTGATCTTTAGTTAAATAAATAGCACTTTAACTATCACAATAAACTGGAATAATACTTTGACGAAAACTAAGTTCGCCAAACAAATCCTTCAACCATAAGACTTCTTTGATTGTCTCAATCTCTGTCATATAGTTTGCCTCCATGGTAGGTAAAACTACAACATGTTACAAAGTAACTTTCTAATTAATTGTACATTCGTCACTGTAAAATATATAACCTATAAGTGATATTTTTTTAATCAAAATTTCTAGTACAATTAAAATCTACAAAATCAATCACAGTGATAAGTGTCTGAAGTACCACGTAAGTATCTAAGAATTTATTTCACGCTCTACTAATATTCTTTCCTTGTATAAAGCATATATCTGCTAACAACACTAACTATTTGTGAAATATCAAGACGTGTATAAATAATTACATACATAATATTATTGAATGCACTTGAATATGGTACATATACTATATAATCTCTCTCTTCATTTGATTTTGATAACTAAATAGCTGATAATCTGAAATGACTAGCAAAAAGAGTATTAACAACTTTTACATTCTGCATGCTAAATCTTTCTAAAACCTTTTTAAAGTAGTTTTTCTGTGATAAATACAATCTTCTACCTCTTCAATCTCTCTTAATTTTTATATTAAGAATTTTCTTAATTGCTTCTAAATCTTTCATCTCAAATTCATTATTTAACTGAGTTTTTAAAATCTGAATTTCTTTTGAATTTTTGATAGTAATGAGCGTGTCATCAATATAAAGTAATAAATAAATGAAAGAACTATATTTCAATTTTCGAAGTAAACACAACTATCATATATACTCCGTAAACAACCATGACTTAAAATAAAAGAATTAAACCTTTGATACTACTGTCTTAAATATTGTTTTGGCTTGTATAATGATTTCTTTAACAAACAAATATGGTTTTCCTTTCTTTTAACTTCAAAATCCTCATATTACTTCATATAAATTTGTTCTTCAAGTTCACTATGTAAAAAATTATCTTAACATTAAGTTGTTCTAATTCTAAATCATAAATGATTAAAGTAAATAAAATACGAACAAAGCTATACTTAACAATAGGTGAAAACACATCATTAAAATTAATGCCCTGTACCTAACTATAACTTTTTACAACTAATCTTTCTTTATATCTTGTATTTTCGACCATTAGAATACCTTTTTTTTTCTTAAAAACCATTTACAATAAACAATCTTCTTTTTTAAAGGTGGCTTTACTAGAACTCAAGTTTTATTCTTATAAAGAGATTCAATTTTTTCATTCATCACAACTAACCATTTACTTAAATCATCATAAGAAATTGCTTTTAAGTAAGTAAAAGGTTTACTAACTCTATTTGTTTCTTTTGCAATTGTCTGAGTTATAGAGAAATTTAATCGAGAAATAATAGAATTGTTGATTTCTGTCTTCACCTACTTCTGTACGCTATTATTCTTACTTGAATTATAAGAATCTAAACACTTCTTTTTCAATGATAACATAGACAACTCATTTAATATAACATTTCTGCTAATTATAAATTTTGAGGATTTAAGATCTAAACACTTTAATCTGTACCCTTTTACTCTATAAGCATATTCAAGAAAAATACATTTTTTAAATCTAGGTTTTAATTTTTCTTTATTTACATGTATGTATGTTGGACATCCAAAAATTTTTAAATCAGTGTAATTTACAAAAGTGTTGTACCAAACTTCCTTAGAAGTTTTAAAATCAATAGTTACAAAAGAAACATGGCTGATAATATGACAAGCTATAAAAGATTGCTTTTATCTAAATTTTTTTTATCAAACCTACATTTAAGATCATACAACAAGCTCTTTTTAAAAGAGTTCTATTCATCTATTCTACCACACTACTCTCTTGAGACATCATTCTTATTGTGTGGTATTGAATAATTCTATTATTCTTGCAAAATTCATTGAATTTACCTTCACAAAATTCTAAACCATCATCTATTCTAAGTCATTTGATCTGTCTTTCTATTTATTTCTCAATCATAACTTTCTATTACTTGAAGATTAAAAAAACATCATTTTTCTCTTTTAGAAAAAAATAGTTAAACCTTTTGCGAATAATTATCAATAAAAGTCAACATGTACCTGACATCACCCTTATATGAAATATGAGAAGGTCTTCAAAAATCTGAATGAATATAATCTAAATATCTTTTGCCTGATAAACTACTAATGAACTTAAACTAATTCTTTTCTGTTTGCTAAAAATACAATGCTCATAGAAATCCATTAGCCCAATATTTTACTCATAAAAAAAGATCTCTTTTACTTAATATGGTTAAACCTTTCTCATTCATATAGCCTAATCACATATGTCATAATTTGATGATGTTAGAATCCGACAAAGATGATATAGAGATTATAACAGAACCTATAACTGAAAATCTCTGCAATATGTACAAACTACCAAACCTATAAACTTTTATAATCACAAAAACGCCTTTACTAATTTTTAAAACTTTACTTTCAATTGAATACTTACACCCGAATGTTTCTACGGAGCTCAAAGAGATGAGATTTTTTTTCAAATCAGAAACATGTCTAATATTAGTAAACATTCTCACAAAATCATCATGTATTTTAATTCAGACTATACTTTTACCTATAACATTGTAAACAACATTATTATCCATCAAGATAATTCTATCTTTATAAGATAAGTAAAGAATAAATCTCTATTGAGACACATGTGATAAAAATAACCAGAATCTAAAATTCATTCATTCTTATACCTTATTTTATTATCAGTTACAAAGAAAATATTTTTACCACTCTCATCTACTGCAACATTAACTTTAATGATATTATCATTTTTTTGAATAGTTTTCTTCTTATGTTTTTTTTAAACTTAAAACATTCAAACTATATGTGCTCCTTTTTATAACAGTACTCTAAATTTTTGTGTCTAATTTAATTTTAATTTTTTTTTATTTTCATAATCTCTCTTTTCTGATCTGACTTAGCAACTAAACTTTTTGCCTAATTTCTACTATTTTTCTTAGTTATATCCCTATAAATCTATTCCTTAAATTTCAAAACATATTTAATTTTTTAATATGAATTATATTTTTTATCAATTATGCTATCACGAAAATACTCAAAAAACTGAGTAAGAGAACATAATACCAACAGGACCTGATTTTCATAATATATTTCAATATTGATATTTGCTAAATTTATAATAATGTAATTAAATTTATCAAGATGTGAGAATATAAACGTACATTTTGTCATCCGAAGCATATATAAGGATTGTTTTAAATAAATTCGATTCTCCAATGTCTTTTTCATATATAAGACTTTCAACTTCTTCCTCGTACATCTCGCAGTTGTGTCAGTGACAACTTTTTACAAAATTTCATCAAACAGATTTAAGATAATGCACAGTCTTGTCTTTTTATCCATAATAACAAAATCTTCATCATCCAATTTCTCATACTTTTTTTTTCGTTCCTTAAAGAACCAATTCAACACTATCCTGAATTAGGATACCTTCCATCTTGAACTATCACATTCTGAAGTTGACATTCGAGTTAAATTTTTTAACATGGATCTTTGTTATTATCATGGTTATCACAAAATTTAACATGGATCTTTATTATTATCATCGTTATCATAAAATCTCGAAAGTAGCTTTGATACCAATTTATTAGAAAAATTTTCTTAACAATTAGTATAAAAGATTTTTATCAATTAAATAACAAAATAAAGATAATAAAATACCAACATTTACATATTTCAATTAATGGACAAAAGTGAATACTAGTAGTTCAATTAATGTAACCTACTTTCATGGACAAAAATGAGTATCAATATTCTTAAACTCACAAATAAAAAAGAATATAAATTTTAAAAAGTGAATATTCTTAAACTCATAAATAAAAGAGAATATAAATTTTAACTCAATTAATATAGGACAAAAGTGAGTATCAATATTCTTAAACTCACAAATAAAAAAAATATAACAAATAAAAGAAAACAAATTTTAAAAGAGATTAAAAATTTTAACTAAAAACTCAAATTAATTTCAAGAATATAAATAATTGATTATAAACCTAATTTACAAAATATCTAACCTCAAAATACTCTCACAAAACTTGCACAATTTTTCATACACAAATCTATCACATATCCTTTCTATTTATAGTGAAAAGGAAGAGACTACCTCAATTAATAAGTCAGCGTGGGATAGATGACAACATAATCCTATGAATGAACCTAGACGCGCCCCTTCTATTTCTCAATCCACCTACTTTTAAGCAACGAAAGGGTTGTATATTGTTCTTGTTTACTGCATAAATGAAGTACATTGAAATCTGTCATAGATGAAAGAAGAAAACCACCAAATTTAGGTCAAATCTTGACCAAACACAATTACACAGTTTCACCTTTTAGATTTCACATGAACTAGAAAGAAAACTATAATTCCATTAGGTACATTGGAGAGAAAAGGATGTATAGAATTACTGTATTACACGTACTTGAACATGAATACTTGATGTAAATTCCTTCATTTTCTTGTTCCAAATCAATGCATAAAGACACTAATGTTTCTGGGAAGCTCTGACATGTAAGAATTTCACACGAACCTATCTGATCCCAAATCAAGAAGCTTATGGAAGAACTGATGGGGATACAGGGGTGGTTGCTCTGATAGTGCCTGAGATATAACAACATAATTTAAATATGTCAGGACTTAAATTTTTGCTGGTTACGTCCCCGTGAGAACGTGAATTAGAAACTGTCCTTCACATAGGAAGTGAAACCATGAGCCAAGCCAATTTGCACAGGACACAAACAATCCAAGTTAAAATAAAATTATGTGAATTTGCAAAGTCTGGTTATTACCTGATGTATCAAGACAGTGGAAGGAGTCATTCCAGTCACAGTATTCACCTCAATAATCAATACCTGAAAACAATAACATTAATGAGTTAAAAGATTTCTACTAATCATAGAAATAAGTGAATAGATGGATGAATCTAAATCACTCATCATGATAAACCACATATTTAGTATATAGGTCTGCTAATGATATTCTTCCATTGAATCAAGCCAGCGCTGAGGTGAAATTTTGGAGGCTACTTTCACTAGATTCTACATAAGGTCTATTTGGTATTGTGGTGTGGTGGCTTTTAAGCCATAGCTACTATGGGATGAAAGCTCTAAATGTTGAAGATTAATGTGCAAATGTGTGGGTCTTACTATAAGTTAGTGTTACCAAATACTTTTTTTTCAACTTTGCATTAGTATAATATCAAAAAGAATCAGGTTGCAGACAGTTGTAAAGGCAGAGTAGTCATTACATTACAAGTACAAAATCCAAAATGAAAATAAAACAAATATTTAAATCTTGCTCCTTTATTTTATTTAGCAAAATGCAAACCGAAAACATATCATTTGAATCATAAAATCTACATACCACTCCAGTACCCACATTAACAAATGCATCAATTCGTGAAAATGCTTCTAGTTGCAGGTGTTTGCAATTAGTTCGATATGTTTACATTTCTCCAGGGTCTCAATACTGGTAAAAAAGAAAATCAAAGAAAATATAATTTAACAAATCACTGATCCAAGCTTAGAAGAGGTCCAGAAGCAACAAGGTCATATGTAAAGTTTTATCTTTTGTTTTGTACTCACCCACACCCATCACGTTCTTTAAATGATAATGCTGTCATTCAGCAAAATAATTTATTTTGACAAGGAAACTAGAAGAGTATGCTATTTCCAGAATGCATCGGTACCTCAGCCGACGGCCAAATAATAGAAGTCCACTTTTGATAGTCTGAATGAAAATTTATAATTGCACAACTTTCCAATCCATACCAGTCACTAAAACAGTAATGTGGAAAAACGATGTCTCACAGCAATCAATATTGCACACACGGAGCAGTTAACTATGGTTAACTTTGATTCTCAAAAAGTGAGGGTTCTTAACTAGCCTCATAATTTATGCCAGAGGTGGAGTGGAATTGATGCCAGTTCCACCTGTCAAGCAATACCCACATATCAATACAACAGAAATACTATTGTATAGACAAATATACAGGCCCTTCTTTTTCCTTTCGACTTTTGAGAAGCCAAGCAAAAAACATGATACAAGAAACAAAAATCCAGTCAAACTTAAGAGTTGGATAAGTTTATTTTGCAGGCCCTAAAGAAGAGATCTTAAAATAACATTCTCATTGTTTTGATCAGTTTGTTCAGATATCACATGATCTTTTGTATTAGTTGTTTGCTCAATCATTGAATTACTGCGTCAATGCTGCCACTAATTTGTTTCAGTTACTTGTAGTTTGAGGATAAAAAATTTCCTTAGAAATTCTATGGGAATCATTGTACCAACAAAAGAATGTGATTGAAGATGCATCTTAAAATTTCTCCTCAAGTGATAAGATGTCACCAGTTTCTTTGACAGGAACACTACGTACCAATGAATGCATTGATCCACATTTTCCTATAACACCAACTGTAATTTCCACCCATCGACTGTTTCCTTTCCATGCAAGGTTGAGCTGCATATTTGTTTGCAGATTTGGATGAAACAACAATCTCATCAGTCTCAATAAAAGGCTCAAATATCAAGAGCTCTGGAGGAGGGTTTAGCATCTCGATCATTCCATGTGCCTGGATAGTATTCAAAAGATAAAATGCACAAACTCAACTGAGATCCCTTCATTTGACAGCAAAAAAAACAACTTATGCTGACCAATTGAAAACATTTTCTGAAAGAGAGAGAAATTAGATGCATGAACCAATTAGACTCTTAAATGTGCTTATGGATCTTCTAAATTTCTATTTCACATACTTGACAGAATTCACACCAATTTCTTCCCTAAATGATATGTTTCTCTATCTTTTTGGCAATTGGCATTTGCAAGTTTTGATTTTACAACATAGGTTATAAAGCATAAAACATAAAACTGAAAAGTAAAATCACATACCTGTTTTATCCAGGCCAAAAGATATTTGTATTAACTATTCTAGTTTGAGATACCACCACAAAAAAAAAAATCCACTTTTCTACCCTTGAAAAACTATTCGGATATATCCACAGAAGTCACTCCTCCAATACTTTCACATACACTGCTAACTCCTCCGCACAGCTGAAAGAAAAAATGGATAAGCACAATACGTGATGACAGTAGTTCAGAAACATAGTACCATAAATGCATATTATAAGAAAACTTGGAATATTCAACAAATATTCCAACAATTCTATAACATAGAGAGATCAGTATAAAGCAGTAACCTACCATAGTCTTGCAACACCAGTTATGCATCCATCCCCTGCTGGTTTAACACATAATGTTTTGCACTGAAGCTTGGAGGTTAAATCATGCCAAATGTTAAGTATGGGCATATTTACCAGATCCTCCTTTCGAACATATTTAGTTATGGTAAGAACTCTCAAATCTGCAAGCTGTTAATATCCAGAGATTACAACATTTTACAAAGAGCAAACTGTCAAAGCATGAATACTACTATTGCAATCTTCCTATAAACTTAAGCAGATAGGTTTACTGGTCACACATTGAAAATAATTTAAGCTCTCAAGAAAACATTAAGATCAATGTTTATCTTGGGGAACAATGTATGCAGACATGACCAAATGCCAGCCAGAGATGGAGCAACTTTGACCATACAAGTTTTAGAAGCCAGCACTCCAGGACCTTCATTTCAAAGAAGAAGAAAGAAAGGAAGAGAATGAGTGAATCCATACAAGGAAAACTAATTATTGTACCAACAGTCAGTGAGATAAACCTTATTCCAGTCAGAGAAAAAAAGCGCAAGCTTTGATTGCTCAAACCAACAGTTACTCCAGGGTTAACATACTCTCAAGTTGAATCTTGTTAGTACAATGTTAACTAGACAACATTCAATTTTAACAAATAAAATGGCTATAGGTGCCAGATATTCTAGGTAGTAAAGTCTCTCACGTAACTTGGGATCTACTCCTGCCTCCGGGTTAAGGGAATGGAAGGCCTAACTGCTTGTGTAGCCCAATCAGCAGAGAAAAAAGAAAACAAAAGAAATACAGAGGTGGAAACAGAACCTGCAATAAAAACTGTAGCCTGAAATTCCTTGGCAAGCTTGATCCACTCCTTCATTGAGTATCTCACTAGTGGTTCATTGGCTATGTCAAAACCAGTAAACCAACTATATCTCTTCAAACCTTCAATGAGATCTTTCATTACTTGTTTCCTAAATGAGATGTAATTGAACTCTATGCATGCAGCAAGAACTTCCTCTGTTGTGTGTCTTGGCACAAGAGTAACTGCAATGTTTTAAGAGAAAGAAAAAGCCCTGTGTTGGATTCACAAACTATAGAAATCTAAAAAGAGAGACATCAAACAGTTTGTAAAAGATGTACAATCTACTAGTTTGTGAATGAGCACTGAAAGGAAAAATGTTTAACCCTCCTAATGAAAAAGCATATATATATATATATAAAACAAAGTGACATAAAATTAACCGTATAAAAAGGCTGCATATAAAATCTATACTTACAGTTGAGACCAAACTGCTCTGAAGCTTACATCAGAATCCTTTCTATTGGAATCTGCAGCAGATGAATGGTCAACTGAAGGGGCAAGTGAACAAGGAGTTACTTCAACCTGTAGACACCAAAATCAGAGACAAGCATGCCTATAATACACTTTGATTAGAATTAAACTTTCACAAAGTGCAATGATGCCAGCTTTGATGGAAAATGATACTATGGGAAACTTCTGGAAAATGTTATCCAATGGCAAAGGTTGCTTATTAATTGATTAAGATTGATTTCTCACTCAACATACATAAGTAACAGAGATTTATAGATTATCTGAACTTACAGCACCAAATGCTTGCAAATTGAGCCATACATTTGTTCCGCTCATAAGGGATACTTGCCTCTCTGAAGTGTCTCCTCCAAATATGACAAAAATTTTACGAAACCTTCAGGTTTGTTGAACGTTTCAGTAAGTTTTGAAGCATCTGATCTTCGAGGCAAATGACTTGATGCACTATTATATGATGCAAGATTAGGAAACCTCAAGCAAGCACGGCGAATAACAGTTTGAAGAATGTTTGAATGAGAAAATCCCACCTGAACATGAGACCAATTGTTTCTGAAGGAATAAGGTGACTGTAAAAGGATGAATGATAGAAACAACTTAAAAGGACGATGCAAACATATTGAACATGAAAATAATTGGCGTGCAATAATTAGCTCAGGAAAAGCATGTGTAACATGCACTAAAAAATCCCAAAGATTATCCTTCCTCGACCCACTTTACACAGTATGATCTGCAAAACCTTCAAAACCGTCGAAATACACAAAAATGACTAAACTGCAGTTAACTCAGCAAGTTCCATACTTCAAATATTAGATCTCTATGGTTCAAGGAGCATCATGGAAAACAGATTACAGAGATGATTGTAGTGTAGTTTAAGAGGCCACCTATTATACCACTTCATTCACACAACATGCAGCTCAACATTGGCACAGGGAAGTTGCTAAAGAATCATCTGTAGTACACTGGATATGGTTCATATGTGTATACTATCCGCGACATACAAAAATCTAGACTCATGTTCAACCCATATTGCAAAACATGTGTTAGATTATAGCTCATATCAATCTCAAGCTATAACAATAATTTTGCTACAAGCTTGAAAAGCAAGTAGATATTCAAACTTTAAATTACCTTTGATGCTTGCTGAAACAAGAAGCAGGTCTGTTCCATCCCACCAATCTGATAATTCAATAAACATTAACTTGAGATATGTAAGAAGAATAATGCTAACAATCAGGGGAATGGAAAAATTGGAGATTCATCTTACCAGGTTAATGTTAGTAAAAATAACTGTTCCTGTTTCAGTTCTTCCAAATTTGTTTTCTGAAGATGAAAATAAAGATGTGGAAGAAGGCAAAAACCAGCCATCAATCCCAGCAAAATCATGTACGCCAAGCCGTTGGAATAACAAAGATACACCTTGTCGAATGTCATTAATTACATCAATAGGAAAACAAGGTGGAGTGTGATAACAACTTGTGAAGTACAGATAAATTTCTGAGAATCAGAAAGTACAATAATGGAATAAACTGAGGTATTTTGCATGTAATTCAAAGAAACCCAAAAATATATGACTGCCATAGACCTCGAAAATGCTTGAATTGAATGCCGCTATACCTGCTATGTTGGAAGATATTTCCTCTGGTAATTAAAAATTGCATCCTTTTCTCTTACATCAATGCTGCCATGAAATTGTAGCTCCACCTGGCCATTGATACGATTATATTAATACCTAATCTTTCATTCAGCTAAGGTAATGACCTATCTTTCATCGAAAGTCTGGTAAATGATTTAACTATAATGATAGTTATGGAAGTAATATATTAGTTTTTCTCTCACAAATTTAATTGATTCACGGCTCATATATTTACCACAAAGACAATATCCACCGTTCCTATAAACTTGAAATTTAGATTGTTAAATCTCTATCAGATTTCATCAAAATCATTTCCAAACGGTTCCAGCTTCTAAGACAACAAAATTAACAGTAAAAACTTTGCATATTATAGAATACAAACTAAGACTGCAACTAGAAAGCACCTCAGTTGGAAGTAACACAACAGGATGGCAAACAAAACCAGACCCCACATCAAGGACAATGGCTGTAAACTTGCTTCCTTCCTCAAGAAATATTTCAACCAGGACTCTGTAAGAAAATAAAAACACAGAACATGTTATGCATAAACCAAAATCAATATAACCTTATTGTACTAGTTACAAATTTTCTGAAAACTCTTTTGCATCCCAACTCCAAAATTAATCCAGTATGTGGCTTTGCATCATATATAGACAAAAGTTGAATTCAATTTTCCTACCTTATTGCTTAAAATTGCTAAATCTTACCATTTTCCCTTCCAGACCTTTTGTTGTGTTTATTTTCCAAACTAAACAAAAAACAAATAGGGTCGAAATTAAATTAAAGGATTTGGGCATGTCCGCATAAAGTTGGTTTAAGTTTGGGCATATTAACAGTGACTTTCAAAACCATGCAGTACTAATACTATTAGGTACTGGGAAAAACTGCAATACTTCTAACATAATTTGCTTAGCCTTTCTAAAGGAATCAGTGACACCATATGCAACTGTAACACCAATGCTTGATCCTGCTCTTGTTGGTTTTACCTGAAAAAGAAACATAAGGTCCAATTTTAATATCTGAAAGAAAATCATCTCATTATGGGGATGCTAAAACAATCTAAAAAAAAACAGGATATGTAGCTTACCACAACTTTTCCGGAGTTAGGGTCCAACTTGTTTCTAACAAACCAGTTTGATAATTCAGATTCATTCACTTCATTTCTCTAAATTCCATTTCCATTGTCGACACAGTTATTGTAAGCATATTTATTTAAATCCAAAATGAAAAGGGAAAGAGTAATCACACAGGTATGACTGTTTCTCGAATATCAAAAATTAAACATCATTAAAGTGCACGTAAGTTTTTTTCTCAACAAGCTAAAGAGATGGCCTCCTCAGTTCTTGATATTATTTACACACAATTCTGAAGAGGGTAAAGTTTTACAAATTAAAAATGTTAAAAAGAAAAAAGGGAAAAGCAAAACATGTATTCAAAAAGGAATCAATTGAAGAATATGTGAAATAAGCAAGGCTGATAACATTTTTTATTGATCAATGTTATAGAATTAGCAACAATCAACATTAAACAGACGCATACTGATAGATATACTTGCACGCAAGAAAAACTGAAAAAAAAAAAAATTAAGAATGAAGGACAATTCTTTAACAATATCTAGTCGAAGGATACCTGCACTAAGAAACTTGGTACTGTTATGAATCCTTGCTTGCTGAGCTCCAAGGGTGCATCGTGCTACTATGAAAGTTCACCAGAATGTATTCATATTCAATCCCCTAAGTCAACTGATCTTGCTAACATTTGAATTGGCTATCTCAGCATCTCTTTAAGAAAGCCAACAAGTATAAAATCCACTAAGTATGATGTACATGAACCCCTTAAATTCTATGGCCCAAACATAAATTTGCCTCATAAGATCTGTGACCGTATTAAAGCATAGCTAAAATGATTAGAAAAAAACTTAGCTTAACTTCTCAAATGCTTGGCAACATTCCCTTGATCCTGTGCCAACAAATGGAACATCATGTTTTTCCAATAGTTCTGTTTAATAAAATATCCAGCTATCCTTGTGCATAATTGTATGAAAGGTTATAACATACCACACCTGAATGCCACCGTCTTCACCAACACAACCATGTATAGCAGGGAATACTTTGTCCACATTTACAGCAAGGAGTTCAGCAAATTCGGATAATGACCTGAAACCTTGAGCAAGTCTGTATAAACAGACTAATCAGCTAATCTTTGCATTATCACTTCTCAATTAAGCATATACAAGTAAATACCCATTTTACTACAAAATTAGCTTGCCTTTCAAGTTTAAAATAAAAATCAAAAGGAGTATTTGAGTACACCTACAAATGAGACATAGAATCAAAATATTTACTAACATTCTTAAAATGAAGCAACAATATGAGGCTCCATTAAGAGAAAGAACCACCATTCAAAAACTTTATTAAACTTCCGAACAAACCTGAGCAGAGGAAATCGCGTAGGCATTAAGGTCACAGTCAATATAATAGCAGCTCCTTACAAATCATCTTCCCAACAACAAAAAAAAATCCAATTATTTGATTGCTAATAACATGTATCAATATCAACTAATATTATATGAATTAAATTAATTATATATTACCATATGTGTATACCTGCATATGATAAAGAACTGATCTAGCAGAGTTGAGAGAAATTCCACGCTCAGCAGACGGACCTCCACATATGAGACCGACTCTCGAAATCCTACCACACTCTTCCTTCTCCATACTTCCAGCACCACGCCGCCTGGCGCGTCTAACTCCAACTCCCACCCCTGTCGTTTTCGAAGTGTAACAAGCATTCTTCAGCTTCTGATTCAGCCTCGAAAATACTTTCAGAGATCGAAAAAGCAGTTCGGCAACGGCCATGTTCTGGTCGCTGCGAATTAAGGGGAGGTTTGAACTGCGTGTGAACTAATTCATCCGATGATGAACCGAACAATCGGTGGTGATGATTTATAACGTAGTTACTAGTGAAGATGGTAAGTGAGCATGATAGTGGCCTTCATTTTTAATAAAATAATTTGATTTAAAAATTGATTTCAGGCGGTAAATTAACGCCATGCCAAGAGGAATGTCGTCTTCGTCGGCAGTTGGTGTCGTCGTTCAATGAATGGATTTATAGGATTATTTCATATAAGAGTAGTAACTTTAGGGCCCTAATCTTTTATATTTGCATCAAATAGGATTATATTCCCATTAAGATAATTGAAATATAACTTAAATTGATACAACTAATTAAAATACAATTAGTTTAAAAAATATAATATAAATAAATACAATTAAAAATACAATATAAACAAATTCAATTAATTACAATTAAAAAAATATTATTTTATTTATTATTTTACACACTTATTTGTATCATAATTTTTTTATTATAAAATAATAAAAAAATTATTAGGTGGACAGGAATAAATTTGAGATTACATTGTTAGACGTACGGTCTTGGATTCGATTTTTTGAGTATGTTCATAATTTAAGTAAGGGTCGTGACAATAGGATGCTTTGCTAATCTCCTCCAAAAATTAATCAAGATACGTGTAAACTAATTCAGACACCTTAATTATAAAAAAAAAATTATTAAATATCAACCTAATTTTCAATATTTATTTAATATTTAAGTTATTTTTTATTTTGATTCTCCTTCGTTGTTTAAAATTGTATCTAAAAAAAGTGTGATAAGTCTGTTAAAGAGTAGAGAATTATAAAATAAATATGAGAATTGAGATAGAATATTTCTTTCTTTTTTTTTAGCACAAATAATTAATTTTTTGCTAGTGGATGAAACTAACAAAAAAATTGCATGTGATACAATACAATTATTTATTAAATTCTTTTCTAATTAATTATTTGTAATGTTATAATTATAAATTTGTATAATCGTAGTTGGTAAAATAACTTATTTTTTGTCAGTATATAATTGATTTTTTGTATTTATTATAAATTAAATTTGAAATCATACATTTTTCTTTATAAAATGATAATCGTCTACTTTAATTATTATTTTCTCCCCCCCAAAAAAAACGCCTACTTCAATTATTAACAAATATCAAGTAATAAAATAAATTAAGTTTTTTAAAGTTCTTCCTCAATGTAATATCTAGTGGTGGCAAACGGGCCGGGCCGACACGGCTCTTCACGGATAAAGCACGTAAACAGTAAAATCCGACACAAAACAGCACGATGAACAGTAAAAGCACGATCCGGCCCGGCCCAACCAAAGGGCCGTGCTGGGCCTTGAGACGGGGCCCTCGGGCTCGTGCTTGGCACGGCCCGCAGAGGACTCGGGCTTAGCAC
>JAVXUL010000004.1:1037335-1047635 GCA_035590515.1 Trichilia minutiflora | reverse complement strand
TGGGAATATTTGATCATTTTCATCAAGCGCGGCAGCCAAAAATAATGTTCTCCGATATTTACCCTTCAAAAAAGTTCCATCAATAGCAATCACAGGTCTAATGTGGTTACGAAATCCGCGGATACAAGAATCAAGAGCCATAAAAAAATATATGAAGTTATCTTCATCATCTTTCTCAAAAGTAGTCATCGAACCTGGATTTTTGTCTCCCAACACATGATAGTAAAGTGGGAGAGCTTTGTATGATAAGGAAGGATCTCCAAACACAAGCCTCAATGCTTCTTATTTACTATGCCATATCTTGAAATACGATAATTGTACTCCATATTCTCTCTGAATGTAATCACAAATATTTTTTGGCGTATAAATCCTATTGGGTCAATGAACTTGCCCTTAATTAGTTGTCCAATTAATCGAGTGCTTACTTGTCGATGATTATCTTGCAACAGATCAGTCTGACAACTATAAATTGTATATATTCCAATTACTCATCATTATTCATCATTCCCAAGTTTGGTCGCACGAATACTCCATTTACGTCCTTCGCCTCTACACTTTACCTCAAAACGATCTATAGAAGATTTGCACACCTTGATCTCGAAGTGATCTTTTAATGCCATCAACCCTAATTTATCCTGTAATTCCTATTTGGTACAGAAAATTTGGCCAACACACACATCACCATCTCTTGTAGTTAATGAAGTATCGCCTGACATTATTGTAGCTGGTGGAATAGGAAACAAAGATCTAATGTACTGATCTGATGATGAAGGTTGCATTATATGAGTACTTCCGTACACATTTCCTGAATTAATATTTTCAATATTATTTTTATCTCCACCAGTAAATTCATTACCATCATTGTCTGTCTCAAAGGTATGAAACTCTTGCTCCTGCCCTTGCTCTCGCTCTGGTTCTTGTTGTTGTTCTCGCTCATGTTGAGGATCAAAATAATCAACATTATATAACTCAATATTCTGTGGCAGTTCTGCATCATTATTATTCAAATCTAAATGGCTCCCGTATTGAAATTGTGTTGGCATTGCAGCAACTGTATCTCTCATTAATGTATTACTTCCACTGGAGGACCTAAATGACGGTACATGAACTATAGGTGAAGAGTAATGTGGTAAAACCTATGTATTATTCAGATTTGATCTACAATACACTCCATTGTCACGTCGCTCGATGGTGACAAATAACGAGCAATAAGCCTTCATACTTGCAATATAAGTTGGATTGTTGGCATGCTGAAAACCTTGAAAGCTAAATTCATCATTAATATCCGCTGTAATTTGAGGCGCTAGTGTCTGAAATATAGCCTTCGTTGTGATAATGAACTCTTAAAGATTAATATCAAATCTCTCAGATAGCATATTAACAAATTTAATGTAACTGATATTTTGGTCCACACAAAAAAGCGTTGTTGATCTACCGGTATATACCTCACCATCATCTGAGGTGGGTTCCTATGAACCTCCATTCCGAATAATAATTAGTAATGTTTCGCTCATAACTGTAATAATATATATAAGAAATTGAGTTTGTTAGTTTTACAGTAAATAAGGACTAAAAAATTTCTTACTAGAATAATTAATTAAATAATATTATTATTTTATCATTATAAATTATTTTCTTTAATTTATTTACATTTTAGTATCATTTATTTTATTTCTTAAATATTTTTTTTAAATTAAAAATTTTATTAATTCCCCCAAAAAATAAAGACTACATAAACTCTATTTATATTAGAAACTAAATACATAAATAAATCAGTCAATAAATAAATAAATAAATAAGTCAATAAATAAATTAGTCAATAAATAAATAAATCAGTATTTAAATTATAAAATAAATGCACCCCCGATGGTACAGTACACTACTGATGGCTTGCTAAGGGTACTTTCTATGGTATAGTGCACTTCCTATGGCTCGTTAAGGGTACTTTCTATGGTACAGTGCACTTCCTATGGCTTGCTAAGGACACCTTCTATGGCACAGTATACTTCCTATAGCTCGCTAGGGGTACTTCTTATGGCACAGTGCACTTCCTATAGCTCGCTAAGGATACTTTCTATGGTACAGTGCACCTCCAATGGCTCGCTAAGGACACTTTCTATGGCACAGTACACTTCTTATGGCTCGCTAAGAGTACTTTATATGGCACAGTGCATTTCCTGTGACTCGCTAAGGATACTTTATATGGCACAGTGCACTTCCTATGGCTCGCTAAAGGTATTTCCTATGGTATAGTACACTTCCTATGGCGCGCTAAAGACACTTCCTATGGCACAGTGCACTTCCTATAACTCGCTAAGGACATTTCCTATGGCTCGCTAAGGACACTTTCTATGACACAGTGCACTTCCTATAACTCGCTAAGAACATTTCCTATGGCTCGTTAAGGACACTTCTTATGGCTCGTTAAGGACACTTCTTATGGCTCGTTAAGGACACTTCTTATGGCACGATACACTTCTCGTTAAAGGCGTCATCCAACACCCTATTGGGAGTGCAAATTTATACTTCCCAACTACTGTCCATCTATCATCTTCTTCCGTTCTCTACTGCATCGCCTAATACTCAATTTTATTTCAGAAACAACTATTTTTTTATTTAAATCAAACATGAATGCAATATATATCAATAATATAATAAAATAAATTTAGTTCATACCTCAATAATACAAATCCTCATATATTATATTTTGATAGATTTGAGGGAAAATTGATTTGAAAATTTTGAATGCCGGAGAAGTTAGTTACAATGAGTTAAATATAATTTTTTGGGTTAGGAGTATTTTCATCTAAAAATAGTAATTCGGATAATTTTTTATTAAAAATTTTGGGGACAAATATTTTTGAATTTAAAAAATAAATAGGGGATATTTTTGATTAATTTCCTTCTGTTTTTTTTTTTCGCTTCTACCGAGCAATCAGATTACATTATAAATTGGAACTTGGAAGTTTGTTTTGTCCCTATTAGGTTCTCAGCCGTTATAACATCAACGAGTCATTAATTATCCATAAATGATAAAAGAAAAATTAACGGCAAAAACCAAGGCTGATACATGGAACCTTTTTATGAGCTACTAATTCAGGCTAATGCAATAAATCTCTTCTTGGCTCTTCTAGTTTATTTCTACATATTATTTTTGCCCATGTAAAATTATGTTTTCTCACCTACAAGAGCAGCTAGCATGATGTTCTATGTACAAAAACAGCAACACGAATGGATCAAGGAAAAAAATAGCTACAAATGAATGGATTCAGGTCACATAATTCACTCAACTGACCAACAAATTCATTTCAGGTTAAATCATCCTCATCCAGTTCTTTGGCTTTCAGAGTATCCTTCACACTCCATAGAAGCGTCATCTTCCAGGGATCCTGAGAATTGAAATTGGACTTATATTACATGCAAAATCGGGCGAGTTAACATTCACAACAAGCAGCAGCTGCCTTCTTCAGCAATAAAAAATCTTATGGCAGGTCCTTTGACATGAAAAGAACTATAGTTTTCTGGGTGATCCGAGTTAAGAAGAGTACACAAGGAAATTGAATCTAATAGTACAAAGATATATACCAGAGGAGTTATGCTGTTGAACTCCTTAACAGCATTAGTGAATTTTGTAACATCCTCCTTGTCAATGGCAGCAGACAAATCCTGAAATGTACACAACACTTTGTTCAACCAAGGAATAGAAACTTTGGTGACAAATTGTATGCAGCAGACTAACATCTCAAGGCCCTAAACATTGTAATAAGAGCATACTTACAGCTAAAAATTTGTACTCCCTAGTTCTAGAAAAAGTTGGATCCAAGTCCTGCACAAGCAAGTAATTGTTTCGTAAAATCAACTGTTTGTATAGAAGTTGCATGTACCTCAAAAAGTATTAATGATTAATTGACCTCATAGCGCTCCAATGAGTTGGTAATTGCAACAACATCACCTCTGCGAAGTTGGCAAAGGCCAGCATTAAGAAGATGCCCTCTTACACCATATTTAAGTAAATTGTTGTTGAGTGATTCCCTCGCTATCTTTTCATATATCTCAATTGCCTTCTGATATCTGCAGAAATAAAAGAATTCAGTCTGTTCCACCAAGCTTGTGAGTTGGATTGGCAGGCTTGGCTAGTCCCAGCTAAGGATTTCAATGGCAACAAACAGAACAATAAAAACTACCAACAGCACAGAGTCCAATTTGAGATTAGGATTAAGATTCCTTATTATAATTGCATAAAACTGTCACATGACTGCCGCATGTCTCTTACTGTTCACGTTCAGCAAAAAATTGTGCAACTTTCAGCTTGCACTGGTTGGCAGAGGTTGTCGCTTGTACATTTTCATAATACTCAGCAGCCCGTTCAAAATAAAGACTAGCCTCCTCAGTATTCTTCTCAAGCTCATATAACTCACCGATGTCCTAGATGATGCAACAAATACCTCAAATTCAGCTGCAACTGTAACGTCAATGTTTTTAGGACATAAAGTAGCATCTCAGATGCCCATCAATCCAAATGATAAACTTAACAAGATTGCAGGAATAAGACAAATGCATGAAAATTCACATCAAAAGGTCCATTACAACTAAGAGAAATGAATAATGAAGTTTATTGATTTTGCAAAGATATGACAAATTTTTACAACAGTACTACCTTGCAAGGTTTTGCAGCAAGGTTATATCTGCCGATATGTAGGAACAGATCCACTGCTCGAACCAAACATGATATAGCCCCTGCAAACACAAACAGCAAATTTACCCAGGACATGAAATTTAGAAGCAAACATGATCAAAGGTCCATTGTACATTATGCAAGTTTTTGTCAATAATGTGTTGTTTGCTTTTTGAGTCTACATTCATGCAGAACAAATTTTATAACCATGTTGCAGATTCAAAAAGATGGGTCTATTCACAAATCCTCCATTGTTCATGATTTTTGTCCGAAATCTTATAATTTTTATAATCTTGAGTGCATGCATCACAGTTTATTTTGAAAACTTTAATTGGTATGACATTGAAAGTGTGAACCTAATGCAAAATTTTGCAAATTCTGAGCTTGGTCTCATGTATATGGAACAAAATGATTTTTGACAGTGCTCAGAGTACAATTATTTGATTTCCTATACCTTGAATGCTATGCTTTTCACTCAAATTCTCAAATCCCCTAATTCAGGTTGAAGAAGTAAAATTTCTTTATACTATGTGGATCAATAATTCAATCGTACCACTAATGTGCAAAGCCATTTCCATTTTTTTTTTTTTACATACATTTATAAAAATATAAGTAAATTCTAACATAATTGCGTGCAAATTAATCAAACCTTTTCTTGATGTCTTCTTATAGCAACTAGCAGCATGTATGAAAGCTGTTGCAGCTTCATGCTTATTATCCGACTGCACGCCACACACCAAAATAACAAATCATCGCCATCGTCGTCATCGTGGGTAAAGCTAAATTAAAAAACAGTAGCGACCAAATTTTTCCTCCCAATTCACAAGTTCTCTACTAAATTTCAAGTTTCAGGTTACGATTTCCAAATTAAGTCAAAAAACTAATATACAATTCATGAGTAAAAAAATGACAAAAATTTTAGGCTATATAACAGCAAGATTAAGAAATATTTAAAAAAATTGGTGACTGTAAATATCGGAACGAAATTACAACCTTCAAGTGACAATTGGATAACTTAATGAAAACTGATCCAGCTCTGTCCCCTGCTCAAAACTCGATAAAATTACTATATCTATTTAGGCTCAATTAAACATAATTAAGGATAGTAAGCAAAAATTATTTACAGCACATACAGGATTTGGCGAGTTTGAAGTAGTTGGCAGATTTATCGTACAACTCAGCAGCATCGTCGTGTTTGGAGCCGCAGCAGGCCCAGCATTTGAGCTTCCTCCCTGCTTTCTTCTCGAACTCTTCTCCTTTTGCGAGAAAATCATCCATTGATGAGAATTGAAAGAGAACAGGAGCGCGTAACGACGTTATATGGAAAATAAGTTGCAGGGTTTAAAAGTAAAAATAATTAGAAGAAGATGATGACGTGGCAGTTTGGTGCTTCCAATATGCCTGCGAAATTCGTCCATTTAAGGAAGTTTAAGTTGCTTAATTTATATATAATCATTAGATTACGTAATATTTAATTTAATTTAATTTTTTTAACAAAAATTAAATCATGATTAAATTATTCCTATATAAAATTTATGATAATATATTTCTTAAGATCAACCATAACGAAAATAAGCACACCATAAATAATTATTATTCTTAATAGGAATAAAAACTTGACTTTCAACTTAAAAACTTTGGTGTACAAAAAATAAATGTTTAATATGGAAATATTCCCATCACACCATCTACCAAATAAATGTGTAACAAAGGTATTTATTTTAAAATTAATTAATGATGATTGTAAATGAGATTAGTGAAAGAAAAATTTTAAATGTGTGGTATAATTTTATTGGAGGTTTTTATGGCAAGCTCTCCAAGTTAAGACCAATTTCAAAGTGATTGGTAATAAATAAATTGTTTGATTAAAATTTTGAAATATTTAAAATGAAAATTAGTATTAAAAATGGTATATTGATTCAAAAATTTTATTTAAATGATGTGATAAATGAAAAGATATTACATGATATCAAAAATAATTCTAACATAAATTAACATATTTTTTATTATAGATTTTAAACAAAGTTAAATTATGATTATTTAAATTTAATATTTTTTAAAATTTTTATAGCATTCAAATATTTATCAATAATTTTTATAATAAATTAAAAAAATAATACGAGAATTTACTTTTATTTTTCAAATATTTTTTATTATAGATTTTTAACGCTCACTTTACAGTATTACTTATTTTAATTATTTTATAATAATAAATTTTAATTATTAAATAATTTAATAGATTGAGTAATTATACAAAAAGAAAAAGAAAAAAATCACTATCCTATATTTTTGGGAATAAAAATAATATTCACATTATTTTTATATTTTATCATAAAAATTTATTAATAAATATTTTAATATCTAAACAATCAAAAAATATTAAATATAAACAATCATTAATAAATTAAAATAATTTAAAAAATTATATAATAAAAAATATATAAAAATATTCAAATTTATGATAATATTATTTTTAATACTATATAAATTAGTTAATACAAGATTATATTTTAAATTTTCATGAGCACTAATAAAATTTGTCGGATGTGATTAAAAAAAATGGGCTGAAAATATCATTACCCTTTTCGTGATTTCACTTTGTTGGGTTATTCATGGCCCATATTATTCCCACATCCATAAAATCCAACACCAATCAGCGTCCATCACAATGTTGGATTGAACAAACAATAAATAGAGGCCAAGAAGCAGATTGGGCCGATTTAAATGCTGAAGCATGAATTAATGCAAATGGTTAAAATTATATGTTTGTTTTGCAGTGTGGGAGTTTGACAGTGCAGATAAAATAAGAAAATAATCCGAATATAATTTTAAGAAATATTTCTATACTACCTGTCTTTCTACTTGAATTCTTCTTATCTTTAGAAAATGAATTTCTATGGATAAACTTTTGAAAAATATATTTTTGATATATGAAATTTTTCAAAATAAAATTTTTAAATACCACACTAATTTTCTCTCTTGATTGTTGATAAGTTTGATGGAATTTGCCTCTAATAAGTCAAACCACTACAATGATTGCTCTCTAGTTGTTTAAAAAAAAGAAAGGATGTTAAGAATAATGTAATTTTCAATATAAAAATTTTGATGTTTAAATCAAGCTTGCGTATGAGAGAAGAGAAAAGTAGAATTTCAATTAGAAAGAAAGAGATTTTATAAATATCGATATAAGATAGGCGCATTGTTTATTGCTTTGTTTAACCTCTCTCACAGTGGAGGGGTGCTAATATTTTTAGTGATTGATCGTACGTTTTTTTAGATATTTGTACATTGATTATAAAAGAATAGAGAGCCAAAGTTTTTTAAAGAGATTGCGTGTTGGCATGAGATAATAAGCCACTGTGTAATCGTTATCAATAAATCTAGATCGATATAATAATTATCTATACCGTAACTTGTACAATACAAAATTTTAAATGGAATATGATAGTTTGTAGTGATCTTGAAGTTCATGCGTAACCTCTTTTTGTTATTCTTATTTTTAGGTTAGAGTTTGCATAGGGTCAAGATCTTCTTTCCTATCCCAAATTAGCTCTAGCAAAGGTAATGGCAACCTCCATTAGTATCGTGAATTTATGGCTGGCCATAAGATTTATCTCTCGTTCATAAATTGATCTTTTGTTATAAACTCAGGGGGTGGTGTAGATGATAGGTGTTGGTTGGAACTGTGATCTCAGTTTTTTTTCTCCAATATGAGTCTTTTAAATTTTTACTGAAACGAAATTTCAATGAAAATTTACACTCTTTTATCCCAGTATAGGTTTTGGTGGTAAACTTTTTCTTACACCTAAGGCCATTTGAATTTCAAATACCTCGTAACTATAAAAGATATTAATTTCTAATTTGTCATTTCAAAATATATTGGTTCTTGAAAGAATGCAATACTTTAATGTATTGTTTTTAAGTTAAACAGTGTCATATGTTAATTATGATTGGTCAACATAAATAGAGGCAATTCTTTTTAGAAAGCCTTATCATTGCATGCTAATGTGACAAAATCTAAGGCAATTGAACTTGGGGTATTAACTCCAAAATCTCCTTTGTGAAAGGAGAGTTGGCATATTTTCTTATACAGTAGTTGTGTCCAAAATTTAAAGTGTGATCTACCTTTCTCTTTGTTCTTAATTCTTTAATTATACATCTTACACAAGCTTCAAGAGCTTGCTAATCAATTCTCTAACCTTGTACATGTCAAGCTATATTATCGGGGATCACTATTCATTAAATTGTGATATCAAGTTAATCAAGCTACAAGAGGTATTTGAGGGTAACTACTCTAGGGGATTGTAAATTCAAAAGGAGGCATTAAAATTTCTTACCCTGAGCTCAACTTACGGCTTAGTAATCTTTCCCCTACCTATCTTGGATGCTATGAGCCTAAGCTTTTCAATTGGAAGAATTGTCATTTAAGGGCTTGCAATCGCCTTTTTCCTATTGATTTGGGTGCGACTTTCCTTCGTCTCGGTTAATATGACTGCTTTATAAGGCCTATATTCACCATATCCCACACAAAGTAACCTGTATAAATTCATTGCCTCCCTCTCTAATTCTTTATTTCTCCACTCCAGATTTTGTCGTTATCAATTATCCACCGATTTAATAACACACAAAATTTAAATGTAAAAAACTGCAAGCACACGGTGTCTAGTTTTATAGTATAAAAAAGTAGGATATCGTTCTCATGATGATCAAAATTTATTAACTTGTTAACTATCACGATTGGAATGACAAATATTATTTAGACAAATCGAAAAGTTAAATAATTTTAACAACTATTAAGAAACTAAAATCTATGCTGAGTGATGAGGATAAAATTGATAACAACGGGCTTAGGGGGTCGAATCCACTCATGATCACTATATTTATCCATTGTTTTGGTTAAATTCATTCTATCAAACTTTATTAATCTAAGTTTGTTTATCATCTTATTCTCTCTTCCGAGACCTTAATAAAATAATATGATTAATAAACTTACCTAATATTCTTATTCAATCAAGTTTAATCAACCACTTTTTGAGATTCAACTTAATGTGACTACTTAGTTGTTAATTATCTTTCGAATTATTAACTCCTAAGTTATGTTTCCTTAATTCAAAATTCTGATTTTCTCCCTTTTCCAAGTCATGAAAACATGTATCTAATTTCATTCAATTTAATGGCCAGTTAAATAGAAAGCTTAAAGTGCAAGGAACACAAATAAGTTATGAATAAAAATTTATTAATTCAAAACAACTTTTAAATATAGATCACAAGAGTTTCTTTAATCCCTTAAGCATGAAAGATTTAGCTACTCATAATATTCAATGAATTCATAAGAAGAACAATCAATATAGACGTTAACATTCTGAAGAAAAGAAATAAAATCAGGAAGTTCAAGTCAGAAAACTCTATTTCTTGAAGTTGGTTTTCTGCTTCTCTTTCTCTTCAATTCTCTTCTGTTTTTTCGGAATTCTTTGTTAGTTATGATGTTTCTCTTTCTTTTAAGGGTGTTGGCGGCAGTCTCTTCTAGCTCGAAGCCTAGGAGCTCTATTTATAATAAAAAAATCAGAGTTTAACTAAAATAGAAAATTCCTGTAATCGTCTCACTGTATTGAGTTTTGTCTCGCT
>JAVXUL010000004.1:1015557-1037235 GCA_035590515.1 Trichilia minutiflora | reverse complement strand
ACGCAAAAAATATAAAGCAGTAAAGTACAAAGATTTTAGAGAGAGAGAGTAGAAAGATAGTCAGATTTCGTGAAAATAACAAGTGAAGGAAGGGGATATTTATAGGAAATGAGAGGCAATCTTCACTGTAGATCTAAACCGTCAGGGAGTTGCCACGCGTCCAATCCATTAATACTCCCCAGGGATCAAGAAACCATCACATCCCCCTAGTAGTAATTCAACACGTGGCACTTCCCAGTCTTGTATTTAAAATCTGTCCAGGGATCGAGGAGCCATCTCTTCAGAGACAGCTTTCGATAGTTGTTGGCAGTTGACAATAGCTGTTGAAAACTGTGACGTGACTCCTAATAGGGGGTAATTAATACAGTCAGAACAGATACCCAGGCAATACATGTTAGCAGAATTGTTGAAGGAAAGAGAAAGGACGCAAGTGGTCAGGAAGCTTCCACAACACATCAACCGCCTCAGTGATTGACTATACTACTAGTCAACTAAAACCCCTGAAGCCATTTCCTCACTAGGATGATTCGTCTCAGCCATGATTTTCTGGCGTGAGCTCTATGAGTCTCACACTAGAAACTGGGGGACTGGATGTTTGAAAAAAAAATACGGAGGTGACATGTGGATACCCAATCAACATGACACGTGACAGGAGATCAGGTGTAATCTCAGGGTGCCCTCTTCTCAGGTGTACTCCATCCCAGGTCCCTATCAGTTTAATGATTTCACCTTCTCAGTTATCCGGCAATTTAGAGACTCCACCGTCCCAAGTATATTTCGCCCCAGGCATTCTCTTTTCGGGGAATCAGCTGTCTTAGACAAAAATCGTCCTAGGTATCCCCCGATTTATGGATCCTGTGATCTCAGAAAAATTTTGCCCCAAGAAACCTGCTTCTCAAGAGAATCAGTATCGTCGCAGGCATCCAAAGGTTGGAGTTTACAGTCATTCCTAGCTCAAGAATTAGAGTAGTTTCCCAGAAAAATTATCTTAAGCCAGGAGTTCTCTGGCTACTGGCTCTTCGGTGATCCCTGACCAGAGTATCAATGGATATATGCCCCTCCCACTCAAAAAATAGGAATGACGGATGACAACTGGCCCATCAAAAGCACCCATTCCATCCTCTAATCATTTTCAGGTGATGGGACCGTGACGGGCTTGTAAAGGCTACAGATGTGATAGCATCATTAAAGAAAATCGGTTGCACACTGTCCCATATCAAATATTACATCCTGTCCAGTCTCTGATACCAAGTCACATCACTGCTTGGAGGAGGGGCACTATATAAACCAAACTTCTTCAACGGAAAGGTGGTGGGTTGGTTGTGGGTTGGTTGATTGGTTGATTTTTAAGGTATTCATTGGTCATTGTATTTGGGGACAAACTTCTTATTTCTTGTGAAATGGGAAATACTTGAGCTACACAAAGAGATTAAGAAAAATCCAGTAGCCTCATTACCGTTGTTTTCCTTTTCACTATCTCCGGAGGGTAAATTCCACATATATTTCTTTCATCCTCGATTTGTTTAGGCTTTCTTTTTGCTACTTTTATCGGAAATATATTTTATTCTTTCATCCTTTTTTTTGACTTAAGCATCGGAGTTTTTCTGTCAGAAACTCCTCCCGGCATCACTCTGAGATGTTTACTTTCTTTACAGGCTTAGGAGGTGAAGTTCTGTCGAAAACAATCACATCTGCAATTATTCTTTGATATAAAAATCGTTGTTCGATAAATAATCGTATTGTTCTCACATCTCATCAGCTGGATCATTCTATGTTAACCGTAAAAAAAATTTACGAACAATTCTTATATCAACAGTATCAAATATACCATGCAATATTTTGCCGTAAGGGTATATCTGCCGACATGTAGGAACAGATCCACTGCTCAATGCAAACATGATATAACCCCTACAAACACAAATAAACAAATTTACCCATGACATGAAATTGAGAAGCAAACACGCTCAAATCGGTATTGTAGATTATGGAAGTTTTTGTTCAATAATATGTTGGTTGAGTTTTGAGTCTATATTCTTACGGAAGGAAATTTTATAACTATATTGCACATTCAAAAGATGGTGCCATCTACAAATCATCCTTGTTCAAGACTGTGGTCCCAAATCTTATAATTTTTATAATCTTGAACGCACGCATCACAGTTTATTTTGAAGATTTTAATTGGTATAACATTGAAAGTGGGAACTAATGCAAAATTTTTCAAATTCTAAGCTTGGTCTTATTGTATATACAACAAAATCATTTTTGATAGTGTTCAGAGTACAATTATTTGATTTCCTAAATCTTGAATGATATGCTTTCCCCTCAAATTCTCAAATCCTCAAATTCATGTTCAATAAGTAAAATTTCTTTATCCTGTACGGACTAAATAATTCAATCATATCACTAATATGCAAAGCCTTTTTTTTTTTTTTTGGCATATAATCATAAAAATATAAGTGCTAACATATTTGCGATGCAACAGAACTAATCACACCTTTTCTTGATGTCTTCTTATAGCAACTAGCAGCATTTACCAAAGTTGATGCAGCTTCATGCTTATTATCCGACTGCAAATCGCACACCCAAATAACATATCATCGTCAAATAAGTTGCGTGATTTAAAAATTAAAATAATTAGAGGAAGATAATGATGTGACAGTTTCTGGTTTGGTGTTTCTAAACCTGCCAGATTCGTGTATTTTAGGAAGTTTTAGTTGGTTTAGGTGAGTTTGAGAGTGTTAAAAAAGTGTAATATTTATATTATTTAATATTTTTTATTTTAATAGTTTTTAAAATAATAGTTAATCTTTAATTAATAACTATTAAAAGTATTTATATTTTGATTTATGTATTAAATTAAGTATTTGGGTATATTTTTTTAAAAGTGTTTTTATACAATTAAATTATTAAAAATAGACATTATTTTTTAATTAATTATTATATAGAAATAAAAATAAAATAAAATGAAATAATATTTTTTATGATGATATTTATGTATTAGTGGTATTTTTATATGTAATATATATAATAATATTTTTAAAAATAATAATTATTTGTTATTATATGTGTAAAAATATTTTTATTTCATAAATAGATTATTTATAAAGGGTGGAAAAAGGGGACGATAAAAATAATAAAGATAAATGAATGGAATAAATATTATAATTTTGACAATTAATTAAAGATATTTTAAAAATTAGCAAAAATTTATTAAATATTCCGAGTACTACTGCTTAAGTACTATATGAATAATATCTTAAAAATACCTCAACATGTACTAAACTCAAAACAATTATAAATGCTAATTTAATTTTAATAAATATCTTTTTTTTAAATTGCCAAGTACCCCTTTAGCATTAACAAAGTGCTAATAAGGACTTCCAAACACACTGTTAATATATCATCTAATCATTAGAATAGCTAATAATTAAATTAATTTTTAACAAAAATTAAATCAATTTAATTGAATTTAATAGTTAAATTATTCATTAATAAATTAATTGAAATTTAAACGTGAAATATTTTTATATAACATTAATGACAAGATATTTCTTAACATTAATGAATGGAATAGAGAGCACAGCTTTCGTTTAGAAGTGGAAGCTCATATCATAACGACGTTATATGAAAAATAAGTTGCGGGGTTTAAAAATTAAAATAATTAGAGGAAGATGATGACGTGGCAATTTGGGGCTTCTAAGCCTGCCACTTTCGTGTGTTTTGGGAAGTTTAACTGTTTAAGTTGGTTTGGGTGAGTTTGAGAGTGTTAGAATAAAGTGTTAAAATATTTAATACTTATATTATTTAATTTTTTATTTTAATAATTTTTAAAATAATAGTTAGCATTTAATTAATAATAATTAAAAATGTTTATATTTTAATTTAAATGTATTTTTTAAAAGTATTTTTATACAATTAAATTATTAAAATAGACATTATTTTTAATTAATATAAAATAAATATTTGTTTATGATGATATTTTTGGATTAGTGATATTTCTATATATAATATTTATAATAAAAAATATTTATTCATAATAATATTTTTACTTTATAAATATTTTAAAAGTACTAATTATTTATTATTATATGTTTAATAACATTTTTATTTTACAAATAGAATATTTGTAAGGGAGAGAAAAGAGGGGAGAAAAAAGTAATAAAAAGAAATGAATGGAAAAGATATTGTAACTTTGATAATTAGTTAAGGATATTTTAAAATTTATTAAAAATTTATTAAATATCTCAAATACTATCCGCTTAAGGACTATACGAGTAATTTCCTAAAAATACCTCAACATGTGCTAATTTAATATCAATAAATAATTTTTAAAACAATTATCAAATGCCCCATTAACGCTAACAAAGTGCTAATTAGCACTCCCAAACACATTCTTAAATCAGTTGAATTAAATTTAATAATTAAATTATTTATTAATAAATTAATTGAATTTAATCGTGAAATTATTCTTATATAATATTAATGACGATATTTCTTAAGGTCTATTTTGCCCAAGCGTAAAAAAACGAAAACCTAACTTTCAACTTAAAAGCTTGGTGTGCTGAAAAATATTTCTGTTTGATCCGGAGATATTCCCATCGCAACATCTGCAAAATAAATGAGCAACATAGGTATTTATTTTAGAATTAATTAATGATATCAATAAATGAGACTGATGAAAAAAAAACTTAAATGTGTCGTATAATTTTATTAATTTTTTATTAAAGATTGTCCTTAAAACACTTGTTAAGATTATCATATTTAATTAAATTATAATTTTCAATGTATAAAAAATACTTATTAATTATTATATTAAATATAAAAAATTACTATAAATAATAAATATAAAGTTTTTAACCTTTAACAAAACACATGTTATTATAAGATTTTATGACAAGCTCTTCAAATAAGACATTTCAAAGTGATTGGGAATAAATGGTTTGATTAAAATTTTGGAATTTAAAATTAAAATTAATATTCAATAATATTTTGTATTCTAAATTTTAATCTTAAATTTTATTTTTATAATAGAATTTTGTTAAAAAATTTATATTTATTATTTATAATAATTTTTGTATTTAATATAATAATTAATGAATATTTTTTATAAATTTTAATGTATTAAAAATTATAACTTATCAAATAATATAATAAATAAAATATAAAATATTTATTATTTTTAAAATTATTTTATTATAATTTTCTAGTATTTAATACCGTGTCGGGGACCAAGCACCGAGTAGGTTCGTCCCGCCCAATCCGTTTTGCCTGCCTAGCCTTTAAATTCGACCTTGAGTTGGTTCCGAGTTGTACACGGGCCATATTATTCACATATTATTAAAATCCAACACTAGTTAGTATCCATTACAATGTTGGACAGTTGACCGAAAGCAGATTGGGCCCATTTAAATGCTGAAGGATAAATTGATGCAAATAGTTAAAATTATTATTCTTTAGTATTTATTTTTGTGGTGTTTAGAGTTTGATAGAGCAGATTAAATAAGAAAATAATCGAAATATATTTTTAAGAAATATTTATATACTCATGCCTAAAATACTGCTAACTATAGAAAATGTCTTTCTACTGGAATTCTTATTTTCTTTAGAAAATGAATCCTTATGAGTAAACTTTTAAAAAGAATTAAGATAACGTATGGGTAAAAAGTCAAAAATCAAAGCGAATTCTTCATTAGTTGCAAACATAATGGTTTATGGTTGACCAAAATTTTTATATTGTTAAACAATTTGAATTTTAACAAAATACAGTCATGTACAAAAGAGAGCATTAAAAACCACACTATCATGAATCTGGTTTTCTTTGATAGAAGCCAAAAACATTGTCAAACATCAATATCACATGTACCATTGATGATTTTAACATTAAAAAAATAAATAAATAACAAATTTGCCCGAGAATTCTATAGCTCATCTAGTATTAAGAACAATTTAGTTAATTTTCGCCATCCACATATCAGAACACAGCAATAATTGAAATCTCGAATTGAAAATCCGAATATTTTTCATGTGGGTTGTCTCCTGTCGTTTGTTATATAAACACGGGTTTCTTTCATTTTCTTCAAAGCTTTCAATCTTTGGTGCTATAGAGACTTCAAAGAATAATTTTGTAATTTTAACAACTCAATTATTTTGAAAACCTGAAAACAAAAGAGAAGTGGGTTTCATTGGTGGGGTAGACTTTTTCTCAAGAATTTATATCAATTCGAACAAACAAAAATGGGAAAGCTAGGGATAGAAATGACTTCCATCTCTTCTTACTTACAATTAGTTGGAGTAAGTGTAGGGTTTCTCTCATATATCACTTCAATTTTTTTACCATCTTCTTTTCTTCCAAAAAAATTTTAAGTTTATTCCATATAGTAAATACATACTCTTGTCCCATAAAATGTTGTCTTTGTAATCACAGAGTAATTATAAATATTTTTTCAAAACATAGTAGACAATAAAGTGCTAAAAAGATTGACGTTTTATTGGAGGTTTTGGAAATGACTCTGGCTCTCTATTTATAGGTACAATTTTTAATATTGATGATGAATTAACTTGGTTAAAAATTTGACTCGAAACCATACCATTGACTTTTGCATAGTACAAACTTTGTTATTGTTTCATTTTTTTGTAATGTTGTGATTCTCTTCACGTGTACACATATAGTGTAATTAATATACTTTATACACTCAATTTGTTGTTATTAATTAATTTAATTGATAAAATGTATTCAAATTATACTATATAGATTTAATTAGATTTAAATATCCCTTACATTAAAATTGAAGAGGGCGAAAATTTAGATTAATAAAGTTTTGTAAATCAAAGAAATTAATCAAGGTATTACCTAATTTTATGGGACAGAAGTCGATGCTTTTATTTACGGTACCCATCTGGTTGTCACATAAATTGGGATTAATATTTTTTATGGAAAAATTTTTTTAGTCATACGTTACATTTTGTCTTTTTCACTCATCGATGGATAATCCAGTTGACAGAAACGAATTTAGAATTATAAGATTAGACATACGATTCTGAATTCAAATTTTTGGATATGTTCATGATTTAAATGAGAAATCGTAGTGATGGGATGGTGGGTTAACCTCTTCCAAAAATTAATCAAAATATGCGTAAAACTGACCAAATACTTCAATTAAAAAAAAAAAAAATCTTGTCTTTCTCACGTAACATATCTGCTTGACGTTTCTTGCCAGCAACATTGAAGAAATTCAGGAGAGGATGGGAGAAATTATTAACATATCATTTCAGTCATGGTGAGGTCATGTATTGCATAATAAACAAACAAAAAAAAATTAATAAGACAAAAATTAAGATATAAAAGAGATAATGCATACTATCTGCATTTTCTCTAGCTTTTCTGGTTGATTAGACTAAAGAAAGAGGAAAAAACACTATGTGTAATCATGCTTGTCACTCACTTGAATATGGTATGAATTCCATCCTGTGGTGTGATATTACTTTTTTATAGTGAACATATTATTATCTTAATTACCGTATACCTGATTCATAAAAAATTAATCAATTAATAATCCTTAAAAAATGATGGAACGTATTAAATTTTATGAGTTGTACATTGCGCTATCATGACGAAGGCATCATATACATATTTTAAATATTACAATTTGAGTTGTCTCACACGATGATTTATGAATTAATAAATAAAATGAGTTATTAATTTACTCCATAAAAAAAATATATTAGGAATAAAGTTACATGATGCACATTTGAAGGCAGATAATCTGGACCGTGTCTTGTATTATATGTATATTTTTAATCAATACAAAATTATTGAAGTTTATTATTAAAAACAAAAGATGCTTAAACTTTATACTTCATAGCATGAAATCTAATTATGAAAAAGACCGCAGTCCACAGAGCTGAACTTGGCTCAACCCAGTTTTCATGGAATAAATATAGTATTTTTCACAACTCAAAACAATTGTAGTTTAACTGTAAAACACTAAAATATGGAGTAAAATTAATTGAAGATAAAATGGATTACTACATATATAAAAAATTTAAGGAAAGGTACAAATTAAAACTAAGTTTAGATCTAATCAGAATTAAAAGAATTAAAGTAAAAAAAATATCCCAATATTTATGGGATGACTACGAGGTAAAAATATGATAATAATTATAACAAGATATATCATAATCAATGGTTATATTTGAAAAACGTATCTCAAATTTATGTCCTAATTATATTTTTTAAATATTTTGTTTTTTCTATAAATAGGAATTTGAAAAATGTTTCAAAAATTATCTAAATTCTAATTATATATATACACACACACACAAACTTTTACATATATATATATAATGTAATTGGTTTCTCAATTATTGAGTTTTTACAGTATAGACTAAGGTGACTGTTCCTAGTTGAAATTTGGTCTTGTCAAACATGTGAGACAAAATATACATGCAATCCATGATTTGATGGTGTGTAGGTCTCACCCTCATAAAAATTTATTTCTCAATTGATCAGGTAATTATAATTAATTAATTAATGCGATGAGACTAATAATTAATCCTTTTTTTTTAATTATTCCCTTCCAGCACTGTTTTGTGATATGTATTCCATTTACACCAAGATTATGTAATGGCAACTTTACCTACTTCCATACTTGTCTCCTCTTTTTCTTGTTAATTTAAAGGTCATATGTGCACCCACCTCATAAACCACTAAGCTAAGTTAATTAACTCCTTTTCACTTCATACTTCAAATAATATGATTTCTCTTAGAATATGATGTCAAGTGTAGCTTTTAAATTGACATTTTCAAAAAGACATTTAAATTTCTCTTTCTTTCTATAACATTGCAAATTTTTATATAATTGTCTTCCTACTCATATCCCCATCACTGTCTCAGTGGAATGCCATGTCAATGGAACGAATCCAACAAATTCTAAGGCACAACAAAGCAAAGATTATACAGCCAGAAAGTAAATAGATATAGTTGGTCCATTCATCACCATGGAGATGAATAATACTAATTAATTTCCTGCATTCATCGTTTCTATCTCCAAGTTTCATAGATTGGGTAAGTATAATTTTTTTATACTTAAATTTTGCAGTTGATGATCCTCCATTTATAACATCCATCCACTTTTTTCATAAATAATAAATAATAATGCAATATATTTTACCACTCAAATCTCACTTCACCTTTGCATATTTTCAAATTCGAACATGGGATTTATCGAAAAAAAAAAAATTAACTTCTTATATTGTTGCTAATCACCCAAAGTCCGTGAGACAACAGCCATACTTAATTGTCACTACTTGAGTTCGCTAAAATATACGGGGGCCTAGAAATCAAAATTGTTGAATATCTAGCGTCTAATTAGGATTTTCAAGAATTATAAAATATGTTAAAATAAAAGTTAGTGTTTAACAAATAATATTTTACTATAAATTTTTTAAAGTCATGTAAATTAAAAACACGGTAGCATCATTGAATATAACCCAAAATGTAAGTTATTCCGTTGTTCTAAAAAGTATCTGAGTTGAAACTAGTGTTGAAATTTATTATTTTGAAAATGTTGTTTAAGATAATCAAATATACGGGGGCCTAGGAATCAAGAAGCACAAAGAGTTGTCTTCGTTATGCTTACATCCACCCCGTTCCCCGTTGCTATTCCTCGGGATGAGGTATAAGTTGTCATTGTTTTCTTATAGGCTAGGAAAGATTTCCTCAATCCTGTTAAAGAGAACATGGATGTCTACTCACATAAAGCTATCCATTTTTTTTTCTCCTATAAATATGCGTATTTACATAACATCAATAAAAACTATCGAAGTAAAAAAAAACCAAGCCAATCACAATTTCATGTCTAAAGAGAGTTTATAATTCAAAATTATTTAAAAGAATATGCTGACATTCACATCTGAAAATTCCTATTGAAACAAATCATAAATGGCATCTTCTTTTAATCTTTACAACTTTTTATCAAATGCATAAATTAAGTATATAGCTCTTTCTCTTCATGAGCTAAGGGTAGAATAATTATCACCCTCAACAATATTATCAACAAATATTCAAACGTGTTTTGACTTTTAACTTTTCTTTAAGTTGAAGTTGATAATTATTATCATCTTTATCAGAATCAATCTTCTATTATAATTAAGATCATGATCAATGGCAAAACTAATAATAATTTAAGATCAATGGTGGGGTCAATAATTAAACCTTTGAAAATTATCCAAGAAAATAAGTTACATATTGAAATAGCGTACGTGCTTCATTCCAATATGTGATGATGCATCATGCTATTCCCAAATGAAAGGCACATATACATGATTGAAAATGGCAAAATAAAATCAAAGGGAAAGATTCTACCGTTCGGTAAATGTTTCAGACATGAGAAGCATCTATGACTTTCAAGCCTCAACGGGAATATTAGCTAGCAAGCTATTAAGAGTACGTAGTGGATTTGGAAAACGACATAGAGTCATTTCAGCTGAGAAAGTGGGTCTAGTAAAAACGACAATTAGTACAAGGATGAAGGTTTAAACCTCACACATCATCTTCTCGTCAACAGTAAGAAAAGGGTAAGCATCGAAGACAAGTAATCTTTAGTTGTTGGAGCCACAAAACCCTAGCCAGTAGCCACCTCTTAGCAGTTAGGAGCTTTGATTAAAACCTTTGGATTGAGATAAGCCAATCCACTTTTTTTAGGAAGAAAAAATTAGGGAATTAATTTGAAAGAGAAAGGCCTAAATTAATTCTTCTGCGTCTATAAGAATTATGATTATATTTTGATTATTTTAAGTTCTGCATAAGTAGTTACTTATCATGAATTGAGCTTGAAGTATCTGACCCTATGAGTTGAGAAAAGCCAAGTTTACATCATCCACATTCCAATTTTCTCAAGAGTTACTAATCATATTCACTTTCTTGGAAAATTTTGGATAATAGAAAAATATGTCATTCTTCTTAGTGGTCAATAATAATGCTTCCCGTGAAGAGGTTTTACTGATTTATCTTCTTCTTCTTCTTCTTCTTCTTACTAATTTCAATTATGTTAAAATAAAATTGTCGGGAAAATTCAGACGGCGTTTTCCAGAATGAAAACGTGAAAAATAAAAGATTAACGTTGACAAGTTTGCGAGGAAGACGGCCGGCTCAAAATTCAAATGGTATTATTACAACCCGTCCTTGCTCATTTGCTACAGCAGACTTTTCCCATTTTATTTTAGCACATATTTCATAAATAAGAAACACAAACAAAAATAAATAAATAAAATTTGAATTATTATGATTTATATGAACCGCATATATGTGTATGTGATCTCTTCTCGTCCTTTGAAAGTTATGAAATTCACAAGGGATATTGTCAGTGAATGCTGACATTAATGAACTAATGTAAATACGGCAGCTCCATCACTGTTAATTTAATTATAACACCTAATCGTCTAAGCATTAACTAGTTTGACAATGACAACTTTTATTTATGTTTCGTAAATGCAAGTTTAATTAATTACTTGATTGGTGTTACTTATGGATTAATAAAGGATCAAAATATAGCAGCCTTAAGCTATGGCCGCTGTTTCTATTTTCTTTGCTAGCTCTAGATTTAATTTAACCGACTACTGAGGGTATGCACAGGACTAATGAATTGAAGTCCTGCATGAAATAAAGACTTCCAATTAATAATAAGCTACTTTCTGAGCAAGAAGATGTAAAAATAAGAAACATTTATAAGGATTTAGAAATGTTAATGTTACCATTTTGTTAAAATTACACCAGAAACTCTCTAAACAGCGAGTTACTTACAGATAGAAATGGTCAACTCCAGCGCATTGATTATGCAACTCTCCGTTTAGAAAGTTGAGTAAATTTTTATATTCACTCATTCTTATTAAGATCTTGAAATAATACAATGTTGGCAAAAAATATTACCGTTTCTACATACATACAATCTTTTGTTATTTTTAAACCCAAATCCAATCTAAGTATGTTTGGTAGAAATAAAGCATGCTATATGCCATTCACCCTCAATATCAAGTAGAATGAATAGCCATATCATTCAAGACATTCTGTACCAGTCTCATATCATGTCTATGCAGGGCAAGTTTTAATTGATGTCAATGGGTGGACGGTGGAGGTCACAGCAAGTACAAGCATTGATATTCAGCAACTACAAATCTGGCGCAAAACAAATTAAAACTTAGACTTCTGTTGTAAATTTCTCCGGCGTTGGGCTGCCGGGATAGGACAAAATTGTAATTCTGAGTTAATCTTGCAATATATTTGCGGTCCTACACGTACAAGTTGTTGTGATGAGAAGCTCTCCTGTTTGGGATTATGGTCCCGCACCCAACTAAGCTTTTTCATTTCTTTACCCTATTACTCACCTTTAATTTAAGCGACACCTTACTTGCCCCATTTGTTATAAATGAGTGGCCTATACAGGACAGATATCTGCATCTGTGAATCCCAAAATCCCACCATTTGTATTCACAGACATCATCAAATTCTCCCTCTCCTCTCTTTCTCTCTCTTGAATTTTCTTGATCATTCTAGATAGCTGATTGAAAGGTGTGTGATGAGCAAGATGGAGAAGCAGGGCACGTGCATTACTAACTCAAGAAAATGATAAAATTAATTCCACAGGAATTTCTACCTCGGAGTGTTGAGACATTCTCAAATACTGAATCAAATGAAGTTGCGGGATATTTGTTGGTGGTGGTGGTGGGTGGGTGTGTAAGCTCAAGTGAGTTAGTTCTTCATGTGCCCGTCTTCCCCATCGTGACCACTACACCTTATTAACAGTACTCAGGATTTTCATCAAAGCTTGAAGCAAGCTCCATTTCTGCAGGTAAGTTGAGAAGTTTTGTTTCTGGCCCATTTTTTTCTTTTTTCTTTTTTTTTAATCTTATTTAATCAAAACTTTTATAACATGGTTGTCAAAGTCTTTAGTGTTTTAAGAAGACATAACCTGAATTAAAATATGATGCTTGTTTAGGAATCAATTAAACCTGTAGCGATAATAATTAAAGTCCAAGAAATTAAGATGTGCATGCAGTGATATAGATATGGAAAGAGAGTGATGATCATGAGAACGAAATTTCAACATTAATGTCTATATGTTGGATCAACATTGACTGAATTTTCATAATAGTATTAGATTACTGTCATAATCAAAAGAAAAATATTATCCTCTCAGTAATAATAATGATGCAAAATCTTGGCCGTGAATTTGATGATCAAATTCCAAGTTCAGGATTTTGATTAAAATTTGACGCAGCAAACATAAGATAATGCAATGATAAAAAGGCAGCTGTTTGGATTTACGTGGTACGTGGGTGTATATTTATACCTTTAAGTAGGACAAATGTACTCCATAAATGATGACTTCCGAAAGCAGTTATCCATTTATCATTTCTATATTACATACAATAAAATTTACCAGAGATTCTTTCACCTGCTATTGATCATCATCATGCTTCTCTTCTCTGTTGTCTCATTTCTGTATCTTATTATTTTTTATTTTACAAGATAACGCTTTGAATGATCCCGTGTCTGAAAGTGGGGTCGAAACCAACGCATGCAATATAATTCTTAAAACTTGTAAAATAATCATATACATCTGTTTATTGTTATTCTCTATTTAATTTGTGCTAATTATATTTAAATGAATTTCATATCTATAGATATAGATATACACACACACCTAAAGTGACAAGAAAACATTATCTTCTATGATTTTTTTTCTTCTCCTTTTATGTAATCGATTAAATCTTCTAAAATGATACATCAGATTTGGGATCTGAGATTTCAATTCTATTCATGTTATAAAATGGAAAAGCCAAAAAACCTAACAGTCAAAGGATCGATGCAACCAAGATTAATTGTGAAGTAGTCCTGCAGTTGTGTCGTGTCCTCTAAATCTTTTACTTTTCTTCTTTGTTCTTGTTGATAGCAAACAAAAGCAAAATTTTCCAAGTAAAGAGATTATTTCCAAGCATGAATTAATACGCAAAGTAAAGTGGCAGTACCACCGCCCAGGAGACAGTGTACAAGATAACTACCATAACAGGAATTCTATTTCTGTATCTTTGGAAATTCCTTCCTATCCATGTTGGATTGAAAATGAAGAGCCATACGCAAATTGCGTGTTTTTCAATCCGAATGTGATTTCACAGTTGTCTGGATAGTACAGAAATTTGTTCAGTTGCGGTTTGGATGCTTCCACCATAGAAAAAGATCGATTGCACAAAACATAGTAGTGGCTGTTAATGTTATCCATCACCCATTTGCACACTTCTATTTGATAGTTAATTAATAATTTTATTTCATAATAGTGGTGAATTAAAAATTGGACTATTTCAATGCTAAAGATATCTTATTATTGATTACTTTTGAGTATGTATTAGATTTTACGTTTGTAATAAATATATAACGGAATTGAAGATATGCAAGTTTCTACCAAGAAAATTGATCATCTCATACAGTCAATTGCTTGAAGGCAACCATTCATCTGCTTGTATTTTTGAAATTCTTCTTTTCATAGTCTTGTCTTATAATTAAAATGCATACCAATTCTCAAAAACATGAAGAAAATTACTTTTAATGCTTCTCAGTGATTTCATTGAAACGAGAACATAAGCCGAAATATTTGTGATCAGTGTAATTATTACATTCGGAGATGAAAATAAAGAAAATTTAATAATAATTTATTTTGTTTTTGTTTAGATCAAATGGTATGTTATGATTTTTTATTATTTTTTTTAAATTCTAAGGATGAGAGAAGTTTTGGTACCGACAAAGTTCACTCGTGAAGGAAATCAAAATTGACATAAAGGGTGCATGTAGTCTTAGGATGCTTCAATGATTTCACCGAAAAAGTTAAAAATATAATTAAAATATATTTTTAAAGAGTTAGTAAATCCTCAATAAAGACCAAATCTAAATGCAAAACTTGTTTGTAAGTGTTATGATTTTGTTTAAATTTAAAAATACAATAATTAAAATGTTTAGTGTATAATATTATTTACTTAATTATATTGACTCCTAATTATTTTATTTCACAAAAATTTTGAATTAAAATAGTAGAATGTCAGTTTCAAATTTCAAAAGTATTACCCGAAACCAAATTAGGAAATTAGCTGATGAAAGCTAATGCGCTGGCTAGAATCATAGCTGCAATAACGGCTTACATATGCCATTTTCATCTATTTTATGCTTTTATAATCAATTCCACTATGGAGAAAATATCTAGAAGAATTTCAATTTGGTTATTGAAGCAAATAGTTTTTTGATTCACTTAATTGAGAATACCATTAGTGTATAAATTTTTAGCTAATAATCCACATTATCCACATCAAGACAGTCCAGTATACATAATTAATATTACAAACTAACAGCCAAATTGATCTCACTCAAACCTAGAAAGATGTGTTAGTGAGTAACAGTAAAATGTGGCAACAGATTTCCCAAGAACAGGAGCAGAATTGAAAAGCTATTATACTGTAAAATAGAAGATTCCAGAACTCAAAACCTAATTTGTTGCATCGATCCAACAGCAACACTAAACAGACCTTTGGACAAGGTTTTTATTTCTGAAGCACTGCTTGGGAGAATCTTGAGCAATGTAAGTCTTGGTGATGCAGCATCTGGATAGGTAAAAGACTTTAGAATCACCGAAAAAGAATCCATTAATATGTATATATAATGTTTCTGGTATCATTTTGTGTATGGCCATATAAAACAACATCCATGCTTTGGATGGCCCATAAATTGGATTCTTGTATACTAAATTCAAAGTGATTGCAATTCAGATTTGCACACCAATATAAGTTCAAAAAACACAACGATAATCTAAGATATAACTTGCGAGGATGAAACCCAACTAACCACCACTAAAGCATCCGTGAGACAAATTAACTGGCAACAGCAAAGTTCTTATTCTCTAAATCTTTTACATGCATCACCCATAATCACATTGAACCAATGTATTCCGCAATAAAAGTCAACATAATGGGCACAAGGAAAGAGACTATTCAATTTGTAGAGATTACGATATTACATAAAATGTAATGGCATGCATAATGAACGGACAGAAGTATGGACGAAGACCAAAATTCATACCTTCATAAATCCGTTCTATATCAGTTTTAAAAGGCAGGCACAATAACTGATGGTCAAATCAGGTGGATTGGCACCTTCATCCTTTCCACAAGAAGATATAACTCAGGCAAAGACCATTTGGTCCTCAAAGTAAGAGGATATCCTTTAATTTCTGCTAAATCGAAAGCCAGAGTGAGTCACATTGAAGTATTGATTATCCTAAAACGAAAACTGGTGCTTCAGCACTGCATTGGCTTTTGTCAAAAAGTTGATTACAATCTGTCAAATATGGCACCTTTGTGACTTGGCTCCCCTGTCAAAACAGATATGGTTCACACAGTTCAACAAGGTACTGACCAAAAATTTCTCCTGGCAATCTAACAAGGTCAGTTTGAAGTTTGATAATCCAAACCACTCAAAGAAGTATCTACAAAATCAAATTTGATGCCTGAGCTAAGAAGAAGCACTTCCCAGGCTCTTGACCCCAGAGAAACATTCTTTTTAGCCAATTTCTTAAGCAGTTCTAGGGCCTTACAAGTCAAGCCTCTACAGCACAACTCGCATATTGTCTCATCAAGCATTGAACGTGGAGGACAGAAACCTTTATCCAAGAGCTCCTCAAACAGACCATAAGCTTCGATAATTTCACCTTTACTAACCAAACCATAAATCAAAATACTGTAAGTCTGCAAATTTAGCACAATACCTTTAAATTTCATCTCCTTTACAAGATCCCTCAACCTATTTAGCTCCCCAACATTATACAACGCCTGCAACAAAGTATTATAGGTAATCACATCAGGTTTGCATCCCAATTCCTCCATACAAGCTACCATCCTGATTCCAGCTTCAACTTTATATTGCTTACATAAACAATTTATATACACATTATAAGTATAAACATCAGGCACCAAACCTAACACAAGCAATTCATCGAACAGTTCCTCTGCTTTCACATAATCCTCCTCTGCAATAATCCCTTGCATTACCATAGTGTAGCAAACAATATCAGGCTTAATACCATCCCATTTCATCTTATTCAAAATATCCAAAGCATCCAAACCCTTTTCTTTCTTTACCAAAGCCCTAATCACGTTACTATAATCAACCATGCCAAAAGAGAACCCTAATTTTTTCATTTCTTCACAAAATCCGACAACCTCGGCGCTTGACAAATGGTTTTGTTGACAAAAGGATGATAATATCAAAGAGCAAATTCTTTCATCTACACAAAAACCGTCATTTATCATACAATTCAATATCTCAATAGCATGACCAACCTTATTCATTCTACAAAGAGCACTAATTAATATTCGAAAACTCGATTCTTCCATTCTTATATTCATAAACTGGCTTTTGAGCAAAATTTGAGGAACCATTTTAATCCATTCTGTATTTCTACAAAGAACGGAAAGCAGAGTATTAAGTGAGTACACAGAAGGGACACACCTGAACTTGGGTATTCTATAAAAAAGCTTGATTGAATCATAAAGTTTATTTGCATCAGCATAAATCTTGATAAGATCCGCGAGAATATACTCGGGCACATCAAATTTTTCATAATGCTGAAGATGGTCGAGAACTGAATTAATGTGACAGAATTGCGAGGCTTCAGCTAGGGTTTGGATCACAAACTGATATGCTTGTGGGTTTGGTTCACAATTGTAAATGCTAAATGAGTGTAACAGAGACGAAAGAATATTGGTTTGATTATCGTTCATTTGTTCTTGTTGTTGTTGATTTTGTGTTGTTAATGATTGTTTGAAGTTTTGTATTGCTTGTTGTTGGTTCAAAGTTTGGTGCCATTTGGCTTTGTAAGGTGACAATGGCCATCTTCTATGTTTTCTGAGGTAAAGATTGGCGCGTTTCAGAGAAGAGGATCTGACCATTTTCAGAGGAGGATTCGTTTGAACAAATTCTGAACAAACGTAGTCAATAGTGATTTTGGAATGAAAATTAAAGTTATCCTGATTTTGGGCTTTAAACTATTTCTCATGAACGGAGATCATTCTTGAGCCCATTTAGAAAATGCAGATAATAATGGACAAGCCTTTTCTCATCATTTATCATTTGTATCTGATCACTGGCCAAAGATTATGTCATTTCGAAACAGAACTATTAGATTTTTCATGTTTCCATTACGTTAATATCCTATTCTCATCATTTGCATCTTCTTTCCTTGATCACACGTTTTGGTTTAGTGGAGTGACTGTATGATAAATAGGTTGCTTGTTAATCATTTAGATAGCTTCAACTTGATTTACGATTACAGGTTTCGGTGCCACTACTCTTTGAAGTTATTAAATAATCACGCGTTGCATGAAATAAGAAAGTAGATCAAGTTTATAAGTTCCAAGAATGAGGAATTTTAGTTCAATTATTCAATTAAATAACTTAAATTTTTTTAATCAAGAACACTTTTTAACCTATTAAGGGAGACTCTTAGCTATACGAATAGAGTATCTAGTCAATAACTTTACATCGCTTTGATTTTTAGTGAAATTAAAGTGGTAAGGTGAGGTCAACCTGTATTTTAAATTTTACAAGTGAACCATATTTTAAATTGAAGTATTGTGATATATTTAAAATTCTCTCATTATTTAAAAATAATTTTTTTTTTTAAATATGAATTGGTAATTCTTTGTATAAAAAATTTCTACAAATTAAAAAAAAAGGAAAAATATTCTGAATTTCCTTAGGTTTGGATTAATTCTATAACTCATCTTTATATTTTTAAAAATACTCCATTACCTCCATCCGTTAAGAAAATACAACCATCACTTTACTACCATATAAAATATTAAAATGTTAACTATAGTAATAACTTATTATTTTATAATTTAAAATCTTAATTAACGAATAATTTAAAATATAAATTTAATTTGTAATAAAAATTCTTAGTTTTTAAGATAATTCATATAAATTTATTTACAAAAATGGTAAAATTTAATTATAATAAAAATTAAATAATTAATATTTAATATAATAATACTTTTAACTTTTAAATTTTAGATATTTAATTTAATTTTTTATTTCTTAAATTAGAAATAAAATAATTAATATTTAAATGTAATAATATCTTTTCTAAAAATTGATAAAATTAATAGGTACTTAGTAATATTTGTTGCTATTTTAAATTATTTCTTAACTATAACTTTACGTATATAAGAAATAAGTTATGAATAAAATAAATATCTAATTGTTTGGTATAATGGTCAATTGATTGCATTTTATTTTAGGGTGTGCAGGAAATCCTATAACGCTTTTTTTCTTTTATTTATTCAGGTCTATCCGTGTCGCTCCAATGGATAATCATTTCGCAATAATCAAAGATGATTATGTTCTGAAATTATACTCCTTTATTTCATGCATTTTTAAAATTTATTCGAGTTGGTTTAGGTTGCTTTATTGATTACCCTTTTCGCGTAATAAAAGACGATTATATTTCTAAAATTATACTTTTTTCGTTAAATCAACTAACGGATAGAGGGAATAGATTTTTTTGAAAATATAAGGATGAGCACACCTCTATTTCATGCATTTTTTCTAATTTAATCGGATCAGTTGAGGTCGCTCCATCGGATACATGTTTTACAATAGTGAAAGACGATTATACCTCTAAAATCATTTTTACTTTGGTTACCTAATAGATGGAGGTAACGAAATATTTATGGATAAATTGAAAATTAGGTCGAAACCTGGAAAGATCCAAGGTAATTTCATATTTTTTTTAAAAAATATTATCTACGTTTTCAAATATTCTGAACGTTGGAAATTTCTCAATGGAAATATGGACCATTTGTTTAGAAGATAGTGTGAAAATACGGAAATATGAAATCTTGTCTACAAGGAATTCCCGTTCAGATTCCGGAATTCACAAAAATCTTTGCAGAAAATAATGTTACGCCCATTGATAGTGCGCAAGCGCAACACTGTCCACCTCGCCTCATTTCCCACAATCCCACTCATGGAATTTGTTTATTGCGCATGGATTTTAACCTCCAGAATTTCATTATCAGGCTTTCTTTCATTCCACTTACTTATTTCTGCTCGAAACTTAGTCTAGATATTTCCATTTCTGTGGAGAATATCGTGATTGACTGGCCCGGCTTGTCAATTCTCACTCAAAGTGACCGGAAAATTTCACTTTAGTTCATAACCTTTTGTAAAACTTGATTGGACTAAACTATAATTTGACACGGTGACACTTATCTACTGCTTCATCTTTATTGCATTTTAATCTTCGGAATATTGATAAATGGTGGTAAAGTGATTTTATAAGATTAATAAAACGATGTGTTTTGATTGAACCTCTCAAGAAATTAGTGTAAAATGATAAAAACAAACTTTGTTTTAATTTAAAGTTGACATTAATATTCTACGAAAATTAAGAATAAATATATATTTTTTAAATTAGGCATAAATTTATTTTTATTTTTATTTTTATATGAATTAACACATTTGATGGCAGAAGACTAATGAATTTTGGTCAAAGGGCTCAAGCAAATTTGATTGACAGAGTAGAACTAAAGTAAAACGAATGTAAAACATCAAAGATATTGCGACTTGAGTGAAACAAAAGATAAAACAATAGACAAATTTGTAGCACAATGTCAAACTGGGTTAGTAAAGTAATATTTCATAAAAGGTGAAGGATTAAAATGAAAATTTCCCTGAGACGCCCTCATCTTACCCTTTATATATAGCAACCTCAAGAAGTCTTTCGGATCATACCATTTAGTGATCCCAAATGTTTCTACCCTCTTCGCTCCATGGAGTAACCAAGTACACAACACATGCCTCAGCAACAAAATGCCACAGGAACATAAATCAGAGCAACCAATCCCACTGCCAACTCCAGCACCAAGTCCTGTGATCTATTGAAATCCTGTTTCAGTTATCGGTCCTCAGTATTGTCTTCCGTATCCCGTCGATCTAGCTATTGTCACTGACGGAAATTTTACGGTCTCAGACATCAATGACAATCTGTTGTTCAAAGTAAAAGACAAAGTTCTAAGCCTTCACGACAAGAGGACAATTCTTGATCCTGCAGGAAATCCAATGGTCACCATCAGAGAGAAAGTAAGCTTCATCCATCGATCCTTTCTATTGTAATTCTTTTAGTACTCAGGGCAACGTCTTGCTAATTTACTTTCTTTGTATTCAACTTTTGCATGCAGCTGTTTTCTTTACATGATAGGCATTTCGCTTTCAGAGGAGATAGCCAAGCCCAAGATCCTAAAGATCTTCTTTTTACTGTCGCACAATCATCAGTGAACCAACTAAAGACAACTTTCAATGTTTTCTTGGCAAATAACACAAAACAGGAAGTTTGTGATTTTAAGGTCAAAGGCAGCTGGACGGAAAAATCTTACAATATTTATGCCGGAGAAACCAACACAATTGTTGCCCAGGTAATATTCATGCTTGCAGAGGGTCGTAGTAAATATTCTCCAAGGATCATTCATATATTCATTTTAATGAATTTTTCACGGTTCAAGTAAACAATCTCATTGATGATTGTTGGATCTGCTCGCAGATGCACAAGAAGACAACCGTTTCAAGCGTCTTGCTTGACAAGG
>JAVXUL010000004.1:975950-987044 GCA_035590515.1 Trichilia minutiflora | reverse complement strand
AAATGTAAATCTGTCACGAGAACTTTTGATGATAATATCATAAATTTAGGAATAAGACCCCTGTGATACCACATATGGTGCTGATGAGTTGGAGGTAGCATAGGGTGCGAAATTGGCGAGCAATTTGCTGACCGCATTATCCTCTCAGCAAGCAAAAAGTTTCTGAACAGACTGGCAACTAACAAATCTTGTCTGAACAATCTCTGAAAAAGATCTGTGGTGAAAAAATAAGATTAGCTACATGGATGACCAAAAGAAACATATATGAAATAAAAAGTACAACAATAACACAATGAGAAGCATATCTTAATGAAGTACCATGTTGAAGAACATTCCACGCAATAGTGTCAGTCACTGCTGTGAAAATCCAATTCAGTTCCCCCAGAAGTGTTTTACGATCAGTTTGGCGGCCAGGAATTTTATCTATGAGAGAATAATCAAGGGACTCATGCAGTAATGAACGCTTGCAAAACCTGGAAGACGGGATATATAAATATGAGAAAATCAGCATGTTTAATTAATCATAATAGATTTTCAATTATAATAATGTATGAGATATAAGCGAAATAACAAACAAAGCCAAAGATATACCACCACTCAACAGTAACAAAACTCAAACATTTCCTCAATATCCATCAACAGGGTAAAGAATTCTGGGGAAAGACATTAAAAGCAAAAACAATATATAAATACAGAAAAGATTCTTGAATAGACAACTACCCCAGCAAACATGCATAAAATCCATACAAAGAGGTGTAGAACATATCATGCATCTAAAACCAGCTAACAATAATAAAATATTGCTCCACACCAGCAAATATGACAAAATCTGCTTATAGGCACAATGTGTGAGGAGAAAACTGCTTCTCTTATGGATAATGCATTCACATCTTTTCTTTACCAGAAAATGAACTTTAAAACCTAGTGGTTTACAAATCTACAATCAATGCCACAATACCCTACCATTATAATGTACAACTAGATTGGTCCAAAGTGCGAATACCAATGACGATGAAGTATAATGAAAAGAATGTTATTCTTCTCCCAACAGAACTGCAAGCAAGCCTTCTAGTGATAATTACACACCATCTCCTCCAATTGTATGTTATGATTCCCTTAGGAATCCCATTATCAACTAAGAAAGATTTCTTCAACTTTTAATGATTTGGCACATATCACCAATATAAGTATACAAAAGCATTATTGTTAATAACTAAATCTTTATTATCATGAAAATGTAGTGAGTTTAGTACATTCTCATTTCCAAAGTCGAGAGAAAATAGAGCTTGCATAAATAACCGAAATGAACAGCCAAAAAAGAGGACACAAAGCTTCACCATCTTAATGCCATTGTGATTGGTGTAGTAAGACAAGAAGTAAACACATCAGCTGGAAACTCTTCACTCTGCGGAAGGGTCTCATGTGCTTCACAGGCAGCAAGCAGAATGCAATCCCTTGCAGATCCAGAGTAGTTAGACGCACCACAATCATGCAGCTATCATGAAAATCCAATGACCAATTACATCAAAAGTTAAAACGATTTGAGTTCAAATTCCATATCTTGACAACATCCAATTCTTATGTTAATGAACACCTATGAATACCTCTATAAATGCTTTAACAATCATCCCAGCAGCAGAGCAATCCAAAACATATATTGATGGAGTCTTCAACCAGGAATCAAGGTCACTGATTGGCAGTGGTATATACTGTGTATAACTCTGCACACCCAACGCAGCAATTAGAAAAGGAACAATTCAGTAAACTATAGTAAAAAATAGTAATAGAAAATAAGAAAAATCTGACACAATAAAAGTAAAAACCTTATTGAAAAGCCAGATTTCACCATTAGCTGTCGGTTTTGGCACACCATGTCCATTATAATGAAACAAAACTCTCTCAGACTTGGCATATCTACGACATGTATTACAAAGTTTCTTAACTTCGTCTACGGTAGGATCCAGTTGAACTTTATAGCGAGCCTATTCACACATCCGAAGGAAAATTAAAATTGAACTTGATATGATTATGTAACACAAGATAAGAAACCAAAACTCTCTCACCCTGGGTTGCCATCTTTCATATTGTTGACTCAAGTTCTTTCCAATTAAGTCAAGCGCTTTTTGAGGTGCCATAGAGAATGGATCTACCAAATAAGAGGAACAATTAACATAAAAATAGAAATGGCTAGCCTACAAGATAAATGCAAGAAGAATACAAAAATTCTACTATGCTTAATTTGCTTTGTCCAGATGCCAGCAGAAAAAGAAAAAAACCTGACCACAAATCAGTTGAAATTGCGATAGCACGGATAATTTTCACTAAATCTTATGCTATGCTACCTTGAACTTATCTTAAACTGAAGAATACATTATTTAGCAAAGCAAATACAGAAAAACATATGTTAACAATGAAAACCATTCAAGTAAACCACTTCAGCAGTCTTGCAAAAGTTGAACAGTAAAACATTTATACCTTCAGTAAAATACCAAAAATGATATCGCATGGCAACAATTTATTCGCGGAAGTCGGACTATTTTAGGCAGCACTTTCATTACACAATGTCATACTAATGAAAAAGGAAAAAAGAAGCACAAGTGCATACTTGGTTTCACACAAAAAACAAAAGGAGAAAGGAGAAAAATAGCATTCTTTGATATAGACCAAATACCTAACACTAACATTAAAACGTACATTAGTCTTGTTAGAAAAAGAAAGGAAGAAAGTAAGAAGGAAAAAATACTACAGTAAATTGGGAACCAATCCAGATCAAACATTTAAAAGTAATATATGAAAGAATTAGCAGGTTGTAGATGCACCTATCCAGCATTCCGTTCTGGCACAAGGCGAGATCTTTATTACATCCGGAGGGTCAACACTAATGTTTAAACATAAAACAAGAGCTACACATCCTGTCTTCATCTGCACAAGATGTGAACCAAAAAGACATCAATAAAAATAACATAAAAACGTAAGCACGCAGAACAAGATTCACCGGTTCAGAATACCAAGTGAAAGTTTCAATAAAAAGGAAGCACATTCTTTTAGAACATTTTGTTTCCAGATAAATAGAAAAGGTAGTTCAACTCCATGCAGCTAATAATCCTTCAAAATAGAACACAAATAAATCCTTTATTCTCTGTAGCCAAATGTCGCACTGTCAGAAAGATAAATGAGTTCCCAAGTTCTAGTTTAACCAAGCATACGCACAATAACATTTGATGTTGACAATCATGATTCCTAATTCTAAAATTTTCACATATCAATCGTGGGTGCAAAGAGATGGACACAGTATGAAGTGCAGGCCGCAACAGCTCAAATAATCTAGAAATTGGCACTTAATGAAATATGCCTTTCTCCTCAATTAATTGAAAGTGAATGGAAGGACCATAAATCTATATGAACTGCCGTAAGGAGCTAACTATTATCAAGGGTTAGCTCAAGTAGTACTAAAAGGTGTGAAATCGGAGTAGGCTTTATATTTCAAAAGATCATTGAAAACTAACTCATGGAGAACACAACTCTTTGATGCAGATCCCTAGATCAGTTCAGAAATCTCACAACTTTTAACTTTCACTGATCTAATAACTCCTTATTAATTGTGTAACATTTTCTCCATTACTTTTCAGATTTCAAAATATTTTCTCACTATTCTCTTACCTTTCAGTCCTGCTTACTCAATTCTATTAGCCTTTTACCAATTTCAGGTTGGAAATAATTCTCCACACACAGAAAAAAATAAATAAATAACCAAATATTTAGCACATGCAATCGGATATTAAACCTAACGTGTTATGCATGGCACAGGTACAAGACAACCGTTTCAACACCTACACAACCAGCAAGCTAAACCTCAAGTTTTAAATCAAGATAGACACCAAAAGACCCTGATCATAAATCTAAACAAAACTCATAGTTGAACCAATAATCGGTAGGTTTAACTAACACAAGCATACCTCGAAAGCTAACAACAATAGACAAGCAGATGTATAACCCTAAAAATTCTAATTTTTGGAGTTAATGAATTCTCTCTAAAGTTAACACATTTACTAATTCAATATAATCAATTGAAATGAACAATGGGGCATCATTTAAGTCAAAATTAACTTAAAAATAAGCACAAGTTAATGCTAATACAATCTGCAACAATTTTTGAAAACGACTTACTCGGTCCTTTGGCCGCCATTTGGAGACCAGACCACTATCAGATGGACCAGTAGGGGTAGAAGCCTCAAAAGCGTCGTGTCGAAGCTCACATAAAACGACAGTCTGAGGCAAGTAAGCCATGCTAGTAGTGGTTGCAATAGTTGTGACGGTAGCATTGCCATAGCTACTGCTGGAAGCATCACAATCTCTCCTCAAATCGATGTCATCTTGGGAAGAGCCGCAGTCGTCGAAGTGGTTTGAAACGACAGCGGATTGTGAAAATCTGGAGGCCATCAAATCCCCTAATGCCATCCAAATCCTAAGAACCCTCAATAATAAACAATAATCGAATCAATCAGCTTTTTACGCCGTAATTTGAGAACCACATACACCTAGGGAAAAATTAACCAATAAAACCCTAGGTTTTGATTTGGATGGAATTTAGGATCGACAATTTATACGAGTTAAAATAGATAAGAGAAAATAGATATGTGGCGGTGAAGGTCGTGAGAGTGAGGGGACTAATCAACGAAGCCGCTGGACCAGTAGCGCATAGAGATGCGACGGAGGAAAGAAAGAGAATCTAGCGCTTAGAAAGGAAGAAGAACCAGGTGAAGAGAGTCGAAGCCCTAGGAGGGGATGGCGGTGGCAACGGTGCTGATGGTGGAAAAGCATGTATTAGTGGCGGCAGGCAACACAATGAAAGGGAAAGAATGATGATTCTGTAAAATAGTAAGAGAGAGAGAGGGATAGACTGTTGGTGTTGCTATGTATATTACGTTCCTGTCTTTTTTTTATTTTCTTTTTTCTCTTTTGGTATTTTTGTTTCCTTCTATTATTCATTAATTCTAAATTAAAATTTAATTTTACAATTAAAATACATTAAAAATATTTTTTTTTTTAAATATCAATCTACTATCAAATTTCGTAACGATATCAGCACCAAATATTTTCGTTACATTTCTTTTTTTTAATTTTATGACTATATTTTAAATTCTTTTATGAAATTTGATAAATAAATAAAAAAGAGAGAAAAAAAATAAAAAAAAATTGATGGATTGATGTATGATAATTTTACATCCCTCTTTCTTTTTTTAAGTCTAGTTTATGTTATTGTAAAATTTAAGTAATTGAGAGTGACACTAATCTCTAATTTTTATTTGATTTATTATTAAAAACGATATGGAATTTTTTTTTTTAATATTATTCTTATTTCCTTTTTAATATGAGAGAATATTCCTATGAAATTTATTTTATTTGAATAATTTGATCTACATGCAATTTTGTAATGATTAGTAAAAACATAATTCCCAAAATTTTGACATTATCCCAAAAATAATGGCGAATATTTAAAGTCCTAAAAATTTCCTTAAAATATCATTTAAATGGGAATTTAAAAAAAAAAATTACCTGCTAAATTAGAAAGTAAATAAAAAACTATTTATACGGTTGCATTAGTTAAGCACAAAAATTTTTTGCCAATTGTATGAAGTTAATTGTTCAACCTAAGATTTGTACTTGAAAGATATTTTATCATATAAACTTTTAAATTAAAAAATTAAATTTTTTTAAAACATATTTAAATTTAATTTATTACTTAAATTTATGATATTTTTTCCAAAAAATTATAAATTAATTTTTAAAAATTAAATTTAAAATATTTTTATATTATATTCATAAAAATTTCTGAATTTATTTTTATTTTATAATTTAATTTATAAAAATATTTTATTTTAATTATAAAATTAAATAAAAATAATATAAATATTTTTATTTCAATTATTGAATAATTATAATGCTTTATACTTTTAAAAAATTTAATTTATAATTTTATATTTCTAAGCACTTTTAAAAGAAATTTATTAAATATAAATATAAAATTATAAATTAAATTTAAATTATAAAATAAAAATAAACTCATAAATTTTTATGAATATAAATAAAAATATTTTAAATCTAATTTTTAGAAATTTAATTATAAATTTGTTTAATATAAAATATTATAAAATTAAAAATTAAATTTATAATTTAATATTTATATTAAATAAATTTTTTAAAAGTGATTTTGAATATAAAATTATAAATTAAACTTTTTATAATATAAATATTACAATAGTTTAATAATTTAAAAAATATTTAGATTATTTTTATTTAATTTTTAAATTTAAAAATAAAATAAAATAATTTTTTATAAATTTAAATTATAAAAAATTAATTCATAAATTTTTATAAATATAAAATAAAAATATTTTAAATTTAGTTTTTAAAAAATAATTTCTAAATATTTATAGTATAAAATATTATAAAATAAAATATTAAAATTATAAATTAAATTTTTTTAAAATTCAATTATTTTTATTTAAGAGTTTATATAATAAAAATTAATTACTTATATAATAAAAATCAATGATTTATTTGATAAAATATATATATTTTATTTTTAATGTCACTTCTTTAAATTATGAAAAGTATTTATTAGAAATATTTTTAAAATTAGATAAGCAATATTTCAGAAAATAATATGGAGATTTTTATAATAAATATTTTAATAAAAATAAATATTATTTAAAAAAATTATAGAAATTATTTGTTATTCTCCTGTAAAAGCAAAATGTGTTATAAAAAAAAATATTTCATCCATTACACATGCGCACAAGAAACTAAGAGTTTGTCATTAAAAATGTTTCGACTTAAAGAATGAATGATGTTAAATAGAAAATATACACACTTTGTTTTGCACACACAAACGTATTATTTCGACAATTGACACGAAGATTTACCTTTTTTTAACTCGTTGTATGAATTTGACCATTACCCTTATTGGTTTTAATTTCGATTAAATTAAAATAAAATTTGAATTTTTTAAACATAATTAAAACTTTGACAATTGTAATGTTAATAATGATATAATAGTAGATTAAACTTGCATTTAAAATAGAATCCAATATGAAAATCCAAATGGGATCAACCTATATTCGACTTTGATAAGGATTATGGATGGATCTTTCAACGTGGAGGGTAGAGAACATGCTTGACGTCTTTGTCGTCACTTCATCAAGTCTTAATCGTATCATTAGTACAAAATTAACAAAAATTAATTTAATTAAAACGCTAATGATTATGCAATTGATATCAAAGCTAAAACTACAAACCTATTTAATTTAACGTGTGCTTTCAAAAGGCCGTCCACGTGTCGGTCAATGTCTTTTCTAGTGTCCGCCTATTGCATTTTTTTAATATAAAATTCACCGGATTTTGATTATTTTATGACAATAACACCCTTAGGAATTAAACGTGTGCGTGTGTTGTGTGCGCTTCGATGAGGACTTGTGAATGAACGAAGAGAAATGTCAAATATTGTCGAGAAAAGTATTCGTGTCGTGTAAAAAGCGTTAAAAAAGTATGGCGTTATATATTGTATTGAGGAAACTACACTCAACGCTATTTTTTTGTTTCAGTGAAGAACAACCAAACCAATTAAGCGGACCATTATTTTAAGTTAAAGTCTTTTTTTTATAATTTTTTTCTTTTTTTAATTGTATTACAAAAACTAAATTAATAAAGTATTTAATAATATTAATTTATTAAGATTGACTTATTTTTTTAGTCTTGATGTCTTAATATTAAACAAGAAATTTAATATCAACATTTAGTATCTTTATGAGAAGAAAAAGCAAACTAAATAAGTGAAACATATAAATGAAATTACAGAAGAAATATTAACATAAGGATGAATTAATTTATCTAACAAAATATTTTCTTCACCAAGAACATACAAAATATGAAGTTTGATGAAAATCCAATAATTAATCTAAAAGAAACATAACAATTATAAGCATGTTCTCTAAACAAAATGTCTTGTAATTTGTCAGCCCTACAAAAGAGAAGAAACCAAAATGATGGTGTTATTGCAATCTTTATTCATGATTTCCGTATATTCACAATCACAATGCCGTCGCCGACATTATTTAGAAATGCTACTTTCTAAAACGTAACATCACAAATAAAGCAACTCAAAAAGATTTTAAAAAAAAAGTTGCCATAGACACCGTCTTTTACTGATATAATAGCCATAGACACCGTCGTAGTCATACCTGGTGTGATACCATTGAAAAAGTTGTTTGTTCTTCTCTTCATGGAAATTTAAATAGCAAAAGTGACACGATCTTGCCATAAATTTCGAACTATGATTAATCGAAGTTATAAAAAAAAAGAGAGCGTAATTTGTAAGTATTAATTAGTTTGGTAGATAAATGACATCTGAATATGAAGACAATCACTTTTACAAAAATGGAAATTGAAAAAGGAAACTTATCCAATGGGGGAAAGATTATCTAAAATAATGTTTTTGTCCAAAGGAGTTGTCTCCTTCCCACAAAACTTTGGTGTGTGTATATATATATATATATATATATCTTATTTTGTTTAATGCCTATGAAATTTGGCTCATTCCCATGTCTTTTGTTGAAGTAATTGGTACCTTTTCCTACCCAGGTGCTAAAATTTATCCGTTCATTATGGAAATCCAACTCATTTTCTTAATATCACTCTCTCACATTTAATTTTGATGATGATTTTTGTGATCAAGACTCAGGACCCATATTGGACTTAGGGCAACATCAATTAATCAAGCCGAGCAATGGAATGGGGGCAAGTGGGTCTTATAAGAATCAATGTGAATAGACAAATATGTTAGGTGTATGTATTTTAGAAATCACATTAATGAATGACACTTCTCTTCTACTCATTTCATACCGTAATTTTCAACAAGATTTTGAGAACTCTCAAGACTAAATCCCCATTTTATATTGGTTTCATGGAGACATTAAGAGAATGGTTGATCTAGATGTCTTAAATTTTATAAAGAAGGTATTAATGACTTTACCACCATCCTCGTATCCAGCTAGGCCCTTAGTTCTTTGCTTTTTGTGCATAATTCACTAAACCCGAGCATGTCTATTGCTCGTGAGGGCACAAATCCAAGCATTTAGGGCCATTTGTGTCCTACAAGGTTGGCTTCAAGCATGCAATCTATTAAAGGTGCGTTTGAGTGCTATTGTTTTTAATAACAGAATGTAGGATTTTATATACCTTTTTCTTTTTTTCTTTTTTTTTATTTATTTTGTTCACGTGCCTTGGTAACTAATTTCCAACACGTCTGAGTCATATGGCACTATATTTATGCTACGCACCCAAATTCTTAATGTTGCTTTACTAACAAGGAAACCCATTAAACTTTGGTGGTTCAAATTTATCCCGTAATCATGCCCCATTTTTTTTTTTATAGGAAGAAACTTATGTACTCAGTTATCACTATAACGTATAGTCATACTTGGGGTCAAACACCTATCCCATAAATACGTATCTGTAAATCACACGACGTCCGTCTTAAATCTAATTCTCGATGCAGGTATAGGAACCATATATAATAGTACTAAGTACAGATAAAATCCCGACCTGATCTCTTTAGGACTTTAATAAAGAAAAATTTGAAATAAAAATTGAACATGGGACCTTAAGATCTATAGGACCAACCCCATCACTAGCCACCCCTAGGGGATTTGCCCCAATTTTAATATTTGATAACTTTAATGGTACTTATCTCATAAATATTTATAATGTCTAATAATATACAAGAGCAAATGATAACATTATATGATACACAGAATAATATAATTTTTATGCAAATTTTTATATAAAAAATATAGTCTTAATTATTCATTAATCAATATTATTTATTTTTATTAATTACATTAATTTTATATTTTTATTTACTAATATTATTGTATAATATCAATTTGTAAAAAAAAACTTATAACTGTAATACTACTCTTGATATAAAATGTGAATAATTATATAGTGAATGATATTATTCATATTTTATTGAGTGACATTGTCACATATTATTCTTAATTAATTCACAATTTATATTCTATTTGTAAATTCTTATAAAGCGCAGTCAGTAGATCATTTTTAATTAATTATTTTTCTAAGTAAATAATTTTATATAATAAAAAATCAAGTCTTTTTACAATATTGGAGTAGTTTTCTTTTTTAATTTTAGAAGTAAATATTGTCATATATATTCAAATTTTGTTATAATAAAAGCAATTTAAATAGAATTGAAACAAAATCCCGAGCCAGTAGTACGGGTGCTCCCCCCAGCCCCAAATGCTTGATAGAAAAAACATCGGCGCATTATGTATTTTTGTAAAAAACATGGTCAAAGATCGTTAAAGCTACGAGGAGATAAAACGAGGAGATAAAACGAGGAGATAATGAGAGAGAGAGGGAGAGAGATTTGAGCCCCCAAACTCTTTAATTGTAATGTCATTTCGTGTTTTGAAAATCTCTAAATGCGAGGATTTCTTAGCTGTCTTTTGTTTGAAGGGAGAATGACAAATTCTGCCCCTACGGTTCTCTCATTTTAAAAATCTCTCTGTCATAATATTTTTTAAAAAAATTATAATTTATTATATTTTTTGAAAAAAACTTATCAAAAAATTTATAATGACAAATTCTGCCCCTACGGTTTTCTCATATTTTAAAAATCTCTCTGTCATAATATTTTTTAAAAAAATTATAATTAATTATAATTTTTGAAAAAAACTTATCAAAAAATTTATAATAATTTTTTTTATAATTTAATTAAGTAATAAAAATTCTTCGTTAAAGATAAAAATATATATTTTTACCATATAAATCTTTAATTTTCATGGCATAAATCTTTAAATCAAAATAATTAATTTTTTTTAAAAATATTTTAAATTTAATTAATAATTTTAATATTTTATATTAAAATAATTTATAATTTAATTAATAAAAATTAAATTTAACATTTTTTTATTTTATATTTATAAAATTTTATGAAATTATTTTTATTTATAACTTAAATTTATAAAAGTTTTGTTTATATTTATTTTTAAAAATTAAATAAAAATAATTTAT
>JAVXUL010000004.1:955255-967735 GCA_035590515.1 Trichilia minutiflora | reverse complement strand
AGAGAGATAATCATACTTTAAGTGTAAAATGATAAATTTAACCCTTAATACACATACACTTTTATGTACTCATCATAAATCTAAGAAAATCTATACGAAAACTCATACGAATGAAAGTTACTAAAATGCGTAAATATATACATAGACGAGTTAGAAACAAAGCTATAAATCTCGTGGTGTGGTCGATTTTTTTGGGTTTCATTCAGAAGTCGAAAAACCCCAAATTCTTCAAAGGAAACCCTAGATGCTCTCTCGTGATTCTGCATTCTTACCGCCAAATTGACGATCTCAGAGTGCTAGACGCGTAGAATGGGACTCGCAGGTGAAGAGAAATCAGAATTTGAGCAAAATGTGACTGAATTTAGAGAGATAAAGGGAGAGAACGTGAAACGGGAGGAAAAAGAAGAGAGAGAAGAGAAAATGGTGCCAAAACGGGGCAGAGGTCCCCTTTTTATAAACTTAGGGGCAAAATAAAAATTTTGCCCTTAAGTCCTCTTAAGGAGAAACTTCTAGAAGTGGGCAATTTCGATATTTCACGCCTGTTCGATCGCATGAATTAGCATTCATTTGAATGAACGATGCCTTTGATCGAATGAATCGCGGGATTCATTCAAACGAATTATGATTCGATCGAACGAATCTGGCACTTTCAAAGTCAAAGAGCTCCCCACTTTTTTGTTCGAACGATCGATCATTCGTTCGAACAAAATGATCGATTTGATCGAACGAACTGCTATTCGATCGAACGAATTTGGCAATGAATTTTTTCAGGGAGTTCCTCCATTTTTTGTTCGAACGAATCTTGCATCCGTTCGAACGAATTGCATACTTTCTCCCTAATCCTTCCCTTATTTAGAAAATATCATTGGGATCCCACTCAAAATAAAACTAACATTTAATTTCACTAAAGTCTCTGCGTTCTCATTCTGGAAACTTTATCATAACCAATCCAACTTCCCAAATGAATATAGAATCACACCCACATGCACACAGGGTATAAAATTAATGCAAATATATAAATAGAAAAAATACGAAATGACAGATATACTCTCGAGATCTAAGCACGGGGCTCACATAGACGGTAATCCAAAATTACAAAATTACAAAATTACTCTAAACATAAATTTAATGTTTAACCAAGTAATATAACCTTATCGAGAAGTTAATTGAAGTATAAAATAACTGAATTCGATGTCAATTGCTTGAATTCCTAACTTTATAAATAGTACCTGATTCTCCATCAAATTAATGAAACGAAGTTTGTACGTTGTAGGGGATGTCGAGTACACGTGATTTATTAAAAAAAATGAGGATTTAATTGATTAAAATTAAAGAAGATTAAAGAATTAGATATGAAATAAAAATGGGTTTGGAGAAGATGCAGGTTCTACCGGTTTGGATGAAAAAATGAGTATTAACAGTAATTTCATTTATATGTTAAGTATTAATGATAAAAGGATAAAAATACCCTTACTATATATCAAATTTGAAAACTAATTTCTCTCTTATCTTATATCTAATTCCATTCTAGTTTCTTTCCGCTTAATAATTTATGTGTCTAATTTAATTTTAAAAAAATAAATTACAAATTGGATATTCCAATTTTTTCGATTAACAAAAATTTAAGTTTAAAATTCAAATATTCAAATAAAATATTAATTTTTTTTCTTTTCCAAATTTATCCAAAATCAATTAATTTCGTCAACTTTATTTAAAACACTTAAATAGATAATAATATTAAGTCAATTAATCAATTTCAATACCTGAAAAAATATTTTTAAAAATAATAAAAATACACTTAAGAATAAAATAACTAAAATATCTTTAAATTAAAATACGGGATTTATATTTTTTATTATTGATTTAAAATATAGAGAAGTTTTTATTACAAAATTTTTAATAGAAGATATTTTAAATTTTAAACAAATTATAAAAGAGTTTTTATTATAAATATTCTGATAAGAGGTTTTATTAAAGTTTGAAAAAATGATGGGGTGAATTTGTCATTCACCGTTATTCGAAATTAAAACAAACAATTGCCGTGACTGTCAAATTAAACCGGAAATCCATATGATTTTGAACAGAGGAAATTAAGTTTCCTAAAACTTTGGTCATTTGTATGCTTATCTTATTGTCGTTTTCACATACATGTCATCACCAAATATGGTACATGCATCAGGACAAATTTCACAAACCGAGGTAATATTTTGATGGGCGTTCAACTGGTCGAATTCGAGGAATTTAACTAAATTTATATTCAATTCCTCGTTTTACGAATTAATATTTGTTAATTCATATATAATTTATTATATAATAGAATTTGACTTCATCTGCCTCATCAAAAAAATTTTAAATTGAGTCCAATCGGTTATAAATAAAAAATTATATAAATTCTTGATGCTTAATTTTTAATTTATTGAATTGATTAATTTAATGATATTAAAAATACTTATTAAAATGTTAATTCATTAAATAATAACTCTTATTACTCTAAATTATTTTTTTTTACTAACTATTATGATATATGGATATAGGAGTTATTGTATGAACAGAATAAGATTTCAATGAATATTTTTGAAATTATTAAAAATAATCAGCCAATTAAAACAAACGTTAGGAATTTACATATCATCCTCTCTAAAATATATAAATTTACTATCAATTTTATTTAAATTAATTCAAAATACTAAAATATTAAAATATAATTTATTTAAATTTCAAAACAAATACAATAGTTGAAAATAAAATAATAAAATAAATAGATATATAAACAACAGTAATTAATTTTATTAATAATTATCTTAAAAATAAAAAATTATAAAACTAATTTCTACAAATTTATAGTCGGACAATATTAAATTTTATCGTTATGGGTGCTAATTACACAACAAAAAGAATGAGAAAATATGAGTTTTGATTTTTAGGGTTAAAATTTATATTATTTAAATTATTAAATAGTATTAGTCTATTTTTTTATTTTATACGAAACTAAATTAAAATTTTTAAATAAATTAAATTGATTTAAATCTACTATAATTAAAAAGAATATATCTATCATTTTTATATAATAAAATATATTTTATTTAATAATATTATTACGCTATTTTTATATATCAAATTGAATTCTAACAAATTTTATTACATAAATTCAAATTCGATACGTATATTTATGAATATTAAATTTTTTAAGTTGTTTGATCCATCAAAAATAAATTGGATGGAATGGAATTGAAAAAATTAATAGGATTGAATTGAAATTCGAAGACTCCCTGACATAATAGTATAACGGGAGGGAGAATGACAAATATTCGTTTATTTTTTTAACGATAAATACTCCTTATTTTATATTTTATGGAAACTCCTAAAATTTAAAAATTATGATAAATACTCTTTATTGAATTATTTTTTTTAATTTTTTGTCTCTTTCTGTAACATAATAAGTATTATATCCCCAATATTTATAAAACTATAAAAATTAAGAAAAAATATGTAAAATACATAAAAATTATATATATATATACATAAAATTTAATTAATAAAATTTATGTTTTAAAGAAGCTAAAAAATTTATAAATTATATTTTATTTTTTAAAATTTTTCGTATTTTTTGTAAAAAGTTGTGGGTATAATAATTATTATATCGCAACAAAAAGATAAAAATTTAAAAAAGTTAACTTGGTAAAAATATAATACTCAAAGTTTAAGGAAAGTTTGTTATAAAATATAAAATAAAAGGTAATTGTTATTTGAAGAAAGCATAGGATATTTGTCATACCCTGTATTATAATATGTGATCATGATCTAGCTCTAGGAAGTGAAGATTTCATATGGATGGGCTGAAGATAGCAAATTACCCAAATTAAATGGGCTAAGCTGCTATCTACAGTGGTTTATAGTCCACCTATTGGTTTTAAATCTTAAAGTAGTTTACAGTCAGTCGATTCTGTTTGATTTATTAAGAATATGTTTGATTAGGGTTTTTTTAAATTGAAAAATTGAAAAAAAAATTATCGTAAAAAATTTAAAATTTAAAATAAAATTATTTAATAAATATTTTATTTTTTTATTTTTTATAAATAAATTATTTAAAAAAATAATTTAAATAAACTTTAGTTTTAATTAATTAGTAAAATAATTTTAAAATTTTATATTATTTTTAAAAAATAAAATATTTTTTATAATTATTTTTAGAGTTTGTTTATTCATATATATATATATATATTATAAAAAAATATTTATTTTTTTTAGAATATATTGATATTTGTCTGAATTTCTCTTTATAAAAAGAATAAATTGAAAAAAAAAATCAATCAAATAAACACTAAATAAAGAAAAGAATTTAAAGAAGGTGCACCGTTCACTAGCCAAGCGGTAGATTGATGGGTACTACCTTTTGCTAAGGATCAAATTCTTACAAGTAATTTCTGTGGGTAATTTTCTCATGTTTCCTCAAGCTTTTCTAGTTTCCATAGACTTCGAGGAAACGATGCATCGGATTCAACACTTGAACGACGTCGTTGGTGCATGTGTCCATACTCAATGTAGTTGGGCTGTCGTATATAAAAGGCCATAGTTTCGCCCATCATCTTCTGACGTTGAATCGACGACTTGATTTGGACTACCCTACCTAGTTCTAAATAAACACTCAAAGGAGTGTTAGCACCTACTTGGTTACTTCTCAGAAGCTCTCTTTATTTTAAAAAAAAAAATACATATTAACTACATATTTTATAAAATTTATTTTCAAAAATAAAGTTATCAATTTTTTTTATTTAACTAAAAATAAAAAAATAAATTTTAATTATTTTCTTCTATTTCTAAAAATCAATTTTAAAAATTAATCATAGTTTTAAAAAATATTTTATTCCTTAAATAAAAAATAACAAGTTTAAAAATATTTGCAAACCCACTTTTCTATTCTTTTTTGTCCGGTACTCGAATCAAACTCAAAGTGATTAAAAGTGATGGTATAATCCACTTAACTTATTATATAACAACATTTAATTATTCATTACTTAACATATTATTTTTAATACAATAAAAATAAAAATGATAAATTAATCAATTCTCTTATTTAAAAGAAAACACCATTTAATTTGATCTAAACTTTTTTCAATAATATTTAATGATACTATTTACAAAACTTAATTATTTGAATGAAATTTTGTCACTTAATGCCGAAATTAATTGCTCGTATACTTCATAAAATTGAATTAAAAAATATTTTTTTAGAGTGTTGATATTTGCAACGAAAGTTTTCTAAATTCTATGCCCCAACGATATAATAATTGTCGATCCAACGACAAAATGAGCCCATTATGTCATCATTCGTATTTTATAATTCTCCTTCTGGCATTTAACACGAACTTACGATTATACCCATGCTTTTAACATAATTGAGATACGTATTTCCGCATTTCATTTCGTCCAAGTTTTCACTATAGTGGAATCGATTCTATGCTTATCATTTGGAACCTGCAGATTTTATTAAAATTAAACATCAATATTAGTCTATTGATTAGAAACTGAAATATTAATTTAGTCACAATTAACCCATGTAACAAAACATGGCACTCTTATACATTCCGAGCATTAGAGAACAAGATCAATAATGTATTATTGATTTAATAAAAACATTTATATATCCATTAATAGTAATGGACGCTACTGTTAGTTGATAAAATTGATAATATTTATCTATAATTCAAAGCTAGTATATAGTGTGGATAATTTTTCTTTTTAAATACTATTAAAGACAATTTTTAAAAAAAAATTCAACACGTTATGTTTATAACAATTAACAATTTAATAAAAATAATGATTAAATTATAAATTTTTATATAAATTAATATGATAATTTAATATTGTTATCTATATTTTATACTTATATTCTTTTACTTTTATAAAATTTAGAATATATGACAATAAACGTCATTAGTTTTCTTTTATTTAGCTACAGATTGGTTGCCAATCAACAACATGTTAATTTACTTGAAAAACAGAACGTAATATGCAAAACTAGTTTGTTGAAGTTGAGATATTTTGTTTATTTATTTGTCTTTACTTAAAATATATATATATAAACTCCACAAGGTAGACATTCTTTTGGTCCTGCGGTTGCGGCAGTGTAGTGCACTATACCCTGCACTGCACAATACTTCCGACTTTGTAAAGCTAAAATATCACGAGGGATATTTCGGTAATTACAAGATAGCAATATGTTGCGGATTGCAGCATGGCTTGTTTTCTCAAACCATATTATAATGATACCCATGTCCTGTAATAATTCCTTCTCAATGTAACGAGAAGGGAAAAAAGAAGAAGTTATGAATCGTCTCGTCGTCGATACAATTTCTATACTGATGACTGTAATTTTGAGAAAGAGCATCTACGTAGTCCAAAAATTTGGATGCTTAGTCGTCGACGTAATTTCACTTATCACATCTGCTGTACGATACTGCAACTTGATTATGCGGCAAAGACGAACTCCCGTTGTTTACAGTAGGTTTTCCAACTTTACTGTGGCGCCCATGGCCGTTAGATACGATCGATAAATCTTCACAGAACTCATGGTTGGACATTATTCATTAATTTTCTGGTTTGTGTTTTTCCCTTGTACGGATTTTAAATGAAAGCTTGAATTGGAATTTGAATGCTTTAAACTGCTGGTTGATTCTCAATGCCGTGATTTTATAATATAATAATTAATTATTTCGTACCTATACAGGATGGATTTTTTTTAATGTAATTCTGATCCATTTTTATGGGTTTTAAACTAAAATTTAGCTATTGCAACACTTGTTATTTCTTTTATATTTATGCACATTTTTTGTTCTTTGTATTATGTGTTTATCTTTTAATATTGAGATTTGATAAGCTGTATGATCCAATTCAGACAGATGAACGTTAAACCACGATCTGTGTTTCACATAAAATCTAATCATTTTGCTAGATAGGGAATCCATTATACTATGTCTCACAAACTTTGATTTGTATAGTTGACGAGTTGTTTATGTTTTGGAATAAGAGAAAATTTGTTCATGGATGGCATGCTATAGAAGTATTCACATAATTCTAGCTTATGTTTCAAGTTATATGGAATAATGGTAATTTTTTAACTTGTCAATAGGATAATCAATGGAATTCCAATATTATATAGGTTTCAATTACAGGAATAATAATTTATCTTGGCATATTATTGTTCATGTTAATATGAGAATGAGATATATATGGGAGCAAACTGGATACAGTTTAATTAGTCAAATAACGAAAGGATTTAAAATGAAAGTTAATGGTTAGAATGTACCGAATGTTTTGTAAGACATTAGTTTGATCAGTTTAAAAATTGGAAAAAAGTATTCCATATAAATATAGGTATACATTTACAACATAAAACTCAATAATAATGGTGTAGGCAGTACAAGTTCAGTTCCTCCCTCCACACAACCCTTGGATGCCATTAGCACAAAAATTTTTACATAAATGTTCAGAATATAGAACCAACATTCAATTTCTGCTGTTTCTAGCTGTCTACATGGGATATTATTGACAACTAATATACCAATTCGTTTGCATGTTGACAGTAGAAATTTCAAAGAAGAAACTTCATTGCCTTTTTGGTTTGATGTTAGGAAACTTACCAAATTAGTAAACTGTACCTGTTCTGAATCTACAGTACAGTTCAATCATCTTATCAAAGTTGAGTAGGAATTTTCTATATAGTATAACTTGTTCTGCATTTTCATTATCTGCTTCCAATATCGTCCATACCAATTGTTTCAAGCAATTGAAAAGAAACTATAAATAGAAAAGTTCCTTGACGAACTACTAAAATTACCACAGTTAGTTTTAAGAAAAACCAAGAAGCTCTGAGCAAGAGTCAACAAGATGTTGACTCATTGTTTCTTAATACCACACTAGCAACGTATTCAAGCAGATGTATTAATTAATTTCGTTCACAACAGACATGAAGGACCACGGCAATAGTCATACTAATTTGTGAATGATCCGATACACTTCTTTATTCACACTATTATTTGGTGGCTTTACATCTTCGATATACTGTAGTCCATAACATCTACAAAGAAATCTGCAGACCAAAAGAATATTGCGCAAGTTAGAAGGGAATTGTAAGTAAATGGTACCGCTATCAAGAAAAAAAGGGCAAGGGTATAAAGACTTACCAGCATCATCCTTAGTGAAGCAGAGAGGAGGAGTAATTCTGAAAACATTTCCATAATATCCACCTTTTCCAACCAATACTCCCATTTCTACAATAAAAAAAAGAGGTCCTGTTGGTTGAGAAGCTTGCAGTACAAGTGTATTTATCTACAGAGTCGAAGTTGAAATCATACCTTTCATCTGCTCCATTACATGTAGAATTTCAGCCTTTGCTGGTATTTTCAGTAGGCGATCAGTGACAAGTTCAACTCCAAGCATTAATCCTCTTCCCCTTACATCTCCAATAACTGCAGGGACCAACATAACAGAATTAACATCCATCAAGTAGAAAAAATGCTGGGAAAAAGATGCCTTTTTGTGGCCTAAGTAGAACAGATACTGGTTTGATATATAAAACTTAAGTAGAAAGCTTACTTTCATGTTTATCCTTGAGTGAATTGAGTCTTTCTTTGAGATAGGATCCGACAACATGTGAATTGGTCTGAAGGTTTTCTTTCTCAATCACTTTTAAAACAGCCAGCCCTGCGGCTGTACATACCGGATTCCCACCAAATGTGTTGAAGTAACTGCGGCGAGTCAAAACCTGTGCAACCTCAGGAGTAGTAACCACAGCACCGAGGGGAATGCCATTCCCTATGCCCTGCTCAGGAGTAGGCATAGAAATCATAATATATAACCGCATAGTGCTTAATGAAGGTAAACAGCATAACCTGTGTTGCCTGCCATTGCCGCATTATGCACAAAGCAAGATACATGCCTCAATTTTTAAATTTTTTTATGGGAGACAAGCGAGATCCAGACGTACAAGTTTCCCTGGAATTTCCAGAATAATGACAGATAAGAAAACAGACCTTGGCCATTGTCACCAAGTCAGGAACAACACCGTGGGCTTCAAATCCCCAGAAATGGCTCCCTGTGCGAGCAAACCCAGACTGAACTTCATCAGCAATACAAAGGCCTCCAACTTTCCTAATACTTTTATAAACAGCAGGCAAGTAATCTGGAGCCAATTCTATAATTCCACCAACTCCCTGTAAAAAGTGAAAATATCTTTCCTCTAAGAACATGCGACAGAAGAGTGATGGAAATTAATTGATAATTACCTGTACAGCTTCAGACATAAAACCGGCAACATGTCCACAAGTTCCAAAGTCGATGAGGCCTTGAACATCATTGGCGTACTTTTCGCCATCTGACCCAAAGACTCCTCTGTATGGATCTGGGTTCAAGGCATGATGAATTCCAGTCTGGTGGCCAAACCAGAAATAAGAATTTCAGGTAACCATGTTTAATTATGAAGTATCATTCAACAATTTCTGTTTAATTATAAAGTATCATTCAACAATTTCTAGAACCTGATCATACCGTGGTCAAGGAAATTAATGAAGAAAAAACTCCTGATTTTGATTATCCTATTTCAAAAATACTTGCACAACAAAGCTACGTAACTTGCGTAAAGAGAAAGTTAACTCGAGGAGCACATAAATTTCTGACAAGTTAAAACCCATTTTTGGCCAATAGCTTATGTGGGCGCATCATGATACAATTAATTGATTCATTAATAAAACAAATGCCGTACACCCAGTATGCTGGTTAGTTCTTTGCCAAAACGAGATGTTGGCCAATTTTTTAACGAAAGATTGGCTGTAATATCTATGTCCAAAGCAACATGTGACAAATGAACAAAACTTGTAATAACAAACAAGCTAAAAATAAAATAACCTCGTTTGGCACAGTAACTGTTAGTAACTAAAAGCCCAGAAATGACATCAAGAAATCTAGTCGATTACTAAGATATCTGTTATACACAGCATCAGAATCCAGAAATTCTTATAACAGCCAACAGTCATAATCATGGGCCTAACTTGCCACTATGTTAATTTTTCAACTTGAATGATAGAAACTCAAAAGTTTATAATTGTTTCAGGATATTACTGTGTGAAACCCATACATTTTATAATTGTTAGACAACAACAACAACAACAATAATAATATAACACCTGAACAACATTAAATTTCCAGTTAGACTGGCCGGTGGCAACCATGGTTCCAGCTGCGTTGCCATGGTAAGCGTTCCGCAGTGTTATTATGTCGTTACATCCCGTGTATAATCTGGCCATCATTATTGCCAACTCATTCGCTTCCGTTCCAGAATTTGTGAAGAACACCACCTGTGTATATACAAAACCGATCACGAATCTAAAATCAATTATAATTAACAAATTTCTATTACCAGATAATAAAATTTATATCTCTGGGTTTTTATTTTTTCAAAAATAAGGATATTACCCATCCATAATTTCTAACGGAATAACAAAAAAATTCCCGTCTAGCATTGAATATTGACCATCAAAATATCAGTTTATTTAACCCAACACTAAAGGATGTTTAAATTATTTTACAATAGAGAATATTAGTTATTATTCCATGTTTTCCATGGTAAAAAATCTTAATCATGAAAATTAACTTTTAATCGATCCGGTGTGAGCGGAACCCATACAACTCCACCGTGGGACCGGAATGTGGTGAGTTAGGGCCAGGGCAAAATATCCAATAATTACTGCACCTGCACCGTTTGATCATCAATGAACATACATACCTTAAGATTTCCAGGCATTTTGGACGCCAAGGCTTCGGCGAAATCAGCGATGGCATGGTTGAGGTAAAGGACAGTGGAGTGTTGTATGCGCTTTAATTGGTTGACTATGGACTCGACCACATCAGGATGACAATGGCCGCAACACACCGTAGCAATTCCTCCAAAAGCATCCAAAAATCTACGGCCTTTCTCGTCAAACAAGTATTGCAACTTTCCATCCACTACGTTCAACTGTCACACGGATCAAGAGGGTTATGAGTAAAATCGGATACTGACAAACTCATAAGAATATCAAAACAAAATTTTAATCATTCATTAAAAGCGTTAATCCCATGATCTTAATATAGAAGCGAACTTACTGGTTTCTTGTAAAAATGAAAAAGTGAAGGGCTGAGAAACTTATTTCGCTTGGCCAGAATCTCGTCGGCGGAAGGGCCGTTATAAGGAGGAGGAGTGTAATCGAATGGGGGCATTTTGGGAAGAAAGCCTTCGTTATCATTTAGAGACGCATCTTCTTTTTGGGCAAGCGGAGTGAAACAGCAGCGTTGTGCCAGGAATCGGAGAGTGAGAGAATTTGTTCTCGTTTCCGATATTACCCTTCTTTTTAGAAATCGCTGCATCTTTCGTATTCTTCGTTCACTCTGTCTATGTTCCGAGTAATTAAATTTCCGACGAAAGATTCCGAAAATGCAGGAGTGAATGAGTTTTGTTATTAATGGTTCTGCTTCTGGTTCTGATTGGAGTTGGAGTTGGAGACTGTGACGTGTCGCATGTAACATGGTTACTTGGTTTGATCGCTTTAGTGTGTTTAAATTACCAAAAATACCCTTTATAATGCATAATAAAAAAAAGAGTAAAAATTCACATTATTAATTTATTATCATTCATATTTCTGACAGTAAAATTATGTTTAATAAATTTTTTAAAAAGTGATTATTAAATAGTTAGTTTCTCAAATAATTTACGCTAGACCCCAATAATAATAAAATATAATTTTTAAAAATAATTTTATTTTATAATCTAATTTTATAATATATAATACTAAAATATTCTTTGAGTAATTAATTTCAAAATAAATTATATATTTACTAAATTTAATTTATAAACATCTGTTAATTTATGAATTGAATAAATTAAAAAAAAAATAGTCACCGATATTATGTTTGAGCACATCAATGTCATTGAAAACTGACGACCGTCGATAAATAATAATATTATTAATATCATGGAATTTTAATTTTTTTGATTTACACAATCATAATATTGGCAGTGGTCGAAAAAACACAATATAAACACACGCGACGTGGAAAGGTTGCTGTCAATGTCACTATGACGTTTAAACAATATGGGTTGTTGTACATCGCATCTCCTTTTGATTTATTAACAATTGACAAGCAAGGCGACGACGACAATGCGCTAGAGAATGCCATCGTTTGCAACGTCATTGTAATGGCCATCATTTTTAAACAGTGCGTGTGTTTGTATCTTCTGTTTTTTGTTATAATTAGTATCACAATTTGTATATATAGAAAAATTTATCGATTGCACCACTGTTAAACCATAATTTTTGATTGCTAATCATCGTTGGAACTACAGCAATCACAGTCACACAATTTAATAACGGAAACAAACTATAATAAATAATATAGTAATCAAATGGACAGTCACAGTATATTAATACTAATATACTAAAAAACGAT
>JAVXUL010000004.1:941482-952985 GCA_035590515.1 Trichilia minutiflora | reverse complement strand
ATTTCAATAATTTAAATAAAATATTTAAATTATTTTTATTTAATTTTTAAAAATAAAATATTTATAAAATTAAATTATAAAATAAAAATAAATTCATAAATTTTTATTTATTTTAAATGTAATTTTTGAAAATTAATTTATAAATTTTTTTAATAGAAAATATTAAAAATAAAGTATTAAAATTATAAATTTAATTTAATTATTTTGGTTTAGGGATTTATATGATAAAAATTAGGGATTTATATGATAAAAATACATATTTTTGTTTTTAGTAAGGGGATTTTATTTTAAAGTTGGAATAGGGGGGTGATTGGTTTTTTAGAAAAGGTTAGGGGGGAAAAGGTCAATCTCCCTTAGTTATTATACTGTTAAAACACAATTGAAAATTTGTGATTATATTATAATCTATTTTTACCAAAAAACTCACTAACTTAATTTTAAAATAGATTATTTGATAATCTAATATGCAATGATTTTTTTCCCAATACAATACAATCCTAAACACACCATAACACACCTTCATTTTTAAATGAATAATTCTGCACAAAAAATTTCACAAAATTTGTTGCTAATACTTATTTTATATTTTAGAAAAACAATTAGTAGGTATTTAATTTTGGCATAATATTTGTTTTATGTTTTAATGGTTTTAGTATTCATTGAAACCTTATAAGGTTCATCATCAATTTTTATATATCTAAGATCCATCGTCAACTAAATTGCAATTATTATAATTGTTATTAATTTCCTAATTTAAAAAAAAGTAAAATTAATTATACATAATCATCCTATTTTCCTAAAACGAACGTCTAACTGAATATTAGTAACTTTTTCCTTTTTTATCGTCTAAATTTTTAAAAAATAAAAAAAAATTTACCGCAACCTTCATGAAATCATGATAACAACAATTTTCTTTCTTAAAGGCAACCTCTATCGGAAGCAAGGTTATCAAAATCACGATTTTAATTAAAATTATTTTCTATTTAAAAAATCGAAACGTAAAAATAAAAGGTAGAAATAAATTTTTTAATAATATATAAATAATAAAAATTTTAAAATATTTTTATAAATTAATAAAATCAATCAAAATCGATTAAATATTTTTATTATTTTACTGTTTCTAATTTTAATAAAATCAAAATCGTTTTGTTATTAAAATTGTAATTTTGATAATCATGATCGGAAGAATATTACAAACGTCACATCCTTATAATTTTTTTGATTATTTATTTCGTATTTATCGATAATAACAAAAGATGTTAGTAAATTAAAATTACAAAAAATTTATTTATTAATTAAGATCCTTAAAAATTAGAGGACTATTGTCACAGACCTTTTTCTCGATATGCGGTAAAGGCTTGTGATGGCGCTAAACCCTCTGACTTAGCCTGCCAACCTTTTTACACAGCGATCAAGTGCATTTACATACAAACTTTCTGCACCTATTCGGAATACGATAATCAACACAACTCGTTATTATGAATGATGGCCCTATCCATTCTTTTTTGCGTTACCCATTCTACAAAACATTCATAAATTTCATTCGAGAGATATCGCCGCACCGACGATGATCTTACTCATGAGAGATATCCTATTGAGATGTGCTATCAAAGCACCTCTATGTATGCAGCTCTGACATACATAAACCTCATAATCACAAACCACGTTTAAAGAGTTACTATTACAACTATACTGAGAATGAGATCTCCCATTGTTTCAAAAAATATAAAAAGTTAAGGGATGCAATAACACCATAAAATGACAAATGAAATAACACTACACAAATGTGTGTGATCAGTTTAAAAGGTATGTGTTAAAAGAATATAAAAAATTATTTGTAATGAATAATTGATAAATCTATTATTCCCTAAATAAGAAAAAAAGGAAAGAAAGAATATAATCAATTCATTATTTAGAATCCAATTCAATCATCCTATTACTTGTATCTTTGTCCTATACAATTGTCTCCATCCATTTTTCTTAATTATTCATACTCATCACGTAATCAATAAAACAGGTAAATATATATATATTTTTATTATTCTTATTATTTAACGACGCTTGGGATCTAAAGAGTTTTCCATGACATCACGTGGGATGTGCGTCCTTCTATTCACCCGGCCACGCCGAATGAATGTGCGTCGTCCAGGTTCTGATAAAGAGCATGCACGTGTCAAGCAAAATGAAAACGACATCGTTTAAGAATTCGTAGCAATTCTTTCAAGCGAATTCGACTCCTCGAGTGTCGTGGACGATGGATGCTTTCGAAGAAAAAGGAAGTCCTTGTCAATACAAACCATCGAAGTCATCGTCGTGTGAAAATCATGCCGAATTGTTGAAGTTGTAAAAGTGGAGTGTAAATCATTGGCTAACGATATACATGGGTTCCAAGACATCAGTTCTTCTGTTTCCAAAAATTACAAAAAGACATTTTTACCCTCTAAAGATTAATTAATTTATCCCATATTTTAACCTTCCAAATAAAAAAATATCCACTACTCACAAAAACATTGGCTCACCATCAGCTGCGGCCATCATCAATCACATAAAAAATAATGCATTTATGATTATGGTTTTATACTTTTATTGTAATTTTGAAGTCATTGTCAGATATAATTACGAAATACAAATATAACTATAAAAGTCAGTCATTTCTATCAAAGGCTAACGGATGCACTTTTAAAATAAGATAAATATAATGATACAAAACACACACTAAACATATCTTAATCCTCTTATCAACAATGACAAAAGTTTTAGGTATGAATAAGATTCAGATTATGACCATTTCAAACTCAAGTCTCTCATGTATACTTTTATTTAATTTTAAAAATTTTAATAACAATTTTTAACAATATTCATTCATTTGTTAACTAAAACTTAATAAGTTATCTTTTATTTCGCAATAAAAATAATAAAATTATAATTATTATATGCTTATACTATTATAACTATAGTAATCAAAGTCAGAATTTCAATAACAATAATAAACAAATTCAATAATATAATAATAAATATAATTAAATAATATATTATAAAATTAAAAACAATCTTACAAAATGAATGATAGAGATTTGTAATTATTATAATGTCTTAAGATGATATTTCTTTCATTCTCAGATATTTGAAGGACAATTGAGACTTTTTTTTAGGATTTAATTATCAATTATTTTAAATTAAAATAATAACAACTTAAAATTTAGACAAAGTGCATAGTATAGATATAGTATTTCTCTTTATAAAAAAAAATAATGATAATAATTATGATTCTAATATGTATGACTTTCTTTTTATAAGTAAATTAATCAAGAGATATAAATATGAGTAGAATTATATCTTTTCTAAAAAATTATAATTTATGGTTTAAATATGTAAAGTTACAACGTTTTTGAAAAATTATAATATTTAAAATTAAAATAATAATTAATTTAAAATATATATATATACTTAAAAAAATATGAGCTTCAAAAATAAATCCGTTCTTATCCGAGTCCAAGGGCTATATATATATAGGGGTGTTTATGAATATGTGAGTTGATTATAGCACTCCAACAAGATCCACCACTTTTGTTGATTAACTAAACTCTTTTTATTTGGGTATTATTTATAAACCATTTAGAATGATTTCTTCTTTTTCATGTGAGACTTGAGTTTTTCATTACAAATATCTTTATATCAACATATAAGACTTTGATACCAAACATGCTCTTGATTATTAGGTAGTATTCATATTTTTAAAATCATACAGCTACAAAAATGGCACCAAAAGTCTGATGGTTGGTATTTCCATCGTAGTTATGCTCTTAAGCTTAGGAAACTTAGATTAATAAAAAATTTTGAGAATGAATCTGGTATAAAATATGGGATATGCGCTTCGTCGGATGTATTTTGAACCAGATTTAGTGCCCCATTAGAGCTTATCAACTTTGTTTCATCAGTGGGGGATAAACTTCAGCCATTAAATTGTTTAACAATTATGAATACATCAAATGAAAACTGATCCAATTCAAGGAAGTGGACATGGTTTGGAGTGATTATTGGAAACAATAGAAGTTATAATAACGATAAAGATGATAACATAAATAAATAAATAAAAGGATTATAGTGCAAACAGAAAATAGTTGTTCTCAAGAACTGGAATTTTGTACTGATACGTATTAACGTTTGTCTTTACAAACAAAAGAACAAGATAGTTATAATAAATGAAAAATATATATTTATATATAAGAATTCATTAAATCTATAGTTTAATGTGTTTGCTGCGTAGGATTTCCAAATTTCTCAATCCCTTTCAACTGTACGTAATATATTTTCTTATATTTTAAAAATAATGATTCCAATCGGTATCCCATTTAAACGACAAGCTTTCAAATCAGATGAAGGAATAATTAAATAAGAGTTGCAAACTCTTTTCGAGAGCAACAAGCATCGATAAAGATTGATGCAACAATTAATAATGGAAGACATGGGCATGTAGGTCATCCAATTGGATGAATTAGATAATCTTTTCAATCAATTTTATGAGTTATTTGAAGCTGTGTATACATGCACCTACCAATCAACACCCATTATAATATGAAGATTGAAGACATTTAAGACGAGTACAAGAGCAGCTTATCCCGCTAGGTAAGCCAACCCCACTGATGAAATTCATACGTGTCTTACATTTCAATATAGCTTATCTTGCTCACTGACATGGCAACAAATTGTCTACATTATGATGGTAATCAAGTTGCAGTTGGAATCAATCATCTGTAAAATTAATTAAAAACAATATCCTATTCATCTGTATAATCGATCAGATTGAAATTTGTTTTATTAAGAAGTTGCTAAAGCTCTGCACTATCAACTTACCAATCAATTTTAGGAAAGGGTTATTGGCCTGTGTGAAGGTTACTAATTTCAAAAGATAAAAAAAAGAAGGGAAGAAAATTTTGGGTAAAGAATTTATAATCAAAATGATGAAATAAAATTAAATTATAAATTTAAAAAATCGTGCAATAAATTAATGTTTTTCGTTAACTTTAAGAATTATAAAAGAAAGTAAAAAATAATTTAATAAAAATTTCTTTAAATATTGGTAATAATCGCTTCTACAAAAATTTTCTCCCTTCGTCTCGTTTACATCCCTTGTTTACTGTTTGCTGTGTGTATTTTCAGCTTTTCTCCCCCTCATCGTCCTGTGAAATGACGTTCTGGTTCTTGATGAGCCTTCAAAAACAACACTTTCAATTTTGTTTTCTATTTTTGTTCACTTGACCGGTGACTGGTTTAATTTGTGCCTTTCTTGTCTTCCACTTGCTATCATCCTTCGTTGCTTTTTGCTTAAAATAATTTAAGTATCGGGCTAAGGTTCGATCCCAATATTCTATCCGTTTTTGAAATATATATAAGGACAAATTTGTACTTTCAAATGTCCTTCCTCCGCTTCTCCATTGGAGATGTTCCGTGTTCGAGGCTAGCACTAAGTTTTTCTTTTGGTACTGCATTCAAGAAATGAGTAGAGGAAGGTGACCCTTTTTTTGTTTTTGGTGGTGTTCTTCATTTCACTGGCAGCAATTATCAAGCATTATCAATGACAATAATAACACTGTTGTCACAGATTTGTAGATTAAAAATGTTTAATTTGTATCCGATAACTAATTTGCGGGTTAGGTTCAAGTTTTTTTAATCCATTTATTTTGCATATTGAAGAATCAAATTCGTATCTAATCCGATCCGATGCACTAAAAAAAATTTAAATTTGTAATCAATCTTTCGCAAACCAATATATATATATATATATATATATAATTTTACTATCGATTTATTAATTATTAAATTAATTAAAAATAAAAAATAATTTTTAAAATTTTTTAAACAAATGTACTATATAAAACAAAACAATAAAAATAAACTTTCAAAAACAATAATATTTCAAAATGTAAATAAAACAATAAAAATAAACTTTTAAATATACTAATTTTCCAAAACCACATCGTTTTGGAATAGGGCAAAATTGGTGATATGTATGCGCGGATTTAGTTTAAGTTTTTGTTTTTGTTTTCGCTAAACAATATTCACATTATGAGTGAAACAACATATTATTTATTTATATGCACATGACAATGCAAATCCATAATTCGATTCATATTATACGGATTTAAAATTTTTAAATCCGTATCCGATCCGCTAATCCACTGATCCAAAAATGCGGATCAAATTGAATTAATTGTGTAAATTATAGTACAGATTGGATCGCATTCTAAACATTCCTATACCATAAGTTGGCATGTGAGAAATTTTTTTTAATGGTTTTACACAATAAAAATCTTACCCTATTCCATGCGTATTACTTTTGAAATTAGAATTTAATAAGCACAAAAATAAATAATATGTTTATAGAACTGTAAATTATGGAGATGAGCCCTTAAAATATAATTTGATTATATTAAGTAAATATTTTTTTCTCTAATAATTTCAAAACTGCAAATTTTATTCTAAGAGTTACGATCAACTTCTATCTAAATTATATACTAGACACATTATTATTTTTTAAAAAAGTTAGTCAATGTTTTGTTTTGTTTTTTGTGAATAATTCACAAAAATATTTTTTAATTAATTCATGACCATAGTTATTTCCCTACTGACATTTAATACAATGATTTTTCTCGAAAAATTTCAGGATAATAATTTTTGTTTATGAGAATAATGTGCAACAATCTTTTTTTGAACAGAATTAGAAATCATTTACACGAAGGCAAATTCTGAAAATATTTGCTTATAATCGAGATCGAGCTTTCCCAACCAACACCCCCAGCTCTACAATAAGAAAACAGGTTTTGGCCTAATCATTTACAAAAGAAAATTCTAGAGAAAGCATATGATATAACAATCATGATTTAAATTTAAGCTGAAACAATTTTATGTATAAATTGCAAAGAGTGGTGCTATATTTATATATAAATTAATGTAGCATGTTATTATTAATTAATAAAAATTAAAAATTTAATTTATTATCATTATAAATAAATGATGTAATAATAGAAAAAAATTTACTTAAAAATTTGTAAATTTTAAGTTTATTACTCTAGATAGTATTGTTATTTTTTTTTTCTTTCAAATCTTCAATGATCCTGAAAATGACCTTGCTGACAAGGGATTACTACATACAATTAATTCCAAAGTTAATGCATCTTCACAATATCACCATCAAGGGATTATATTTCTCTATCATCATCTCCATCAAATGCTAAAAGGTGAATCTTTTATCATGTCCTTAGTCTTAAATGAATGCTCCATGATCTTGTTACCAACTACAACAAGGTTAAATATCTCTGACCCCTTACAGGCACACAGATAAATTTAAAAAAAAAAAAAACTTCTACTAAGCTTCAACTGATGTTAGATTCAAAAATTTCTCATTGGATTTTCACTTTATGAACTACAATCTCCTGAACTAGAAGCATTTTGATCCAAAAAGTTTCACATTTTGGTATGACATCTTGATCGTTCATCGTAATTCAATACTAAGATCATCTGGGAACTCCTGAACTACGGGATTTTATTAATTTCTTTCAGCCATACTAGGTGCGTAGGATTTCCTCATTTCTCTTCCTCTTTCAAGTGTACGCATCTGTCTTATTATAGTTGAAAAATATTGATTCTTATTGGCATCCCATTTACAAGACAAGCTTTCAATCAGCTGGAAAGACAATTGAATGAGTTGCAAACTCTTCACAAAGCAACAGGTGTAGAAATAGATTGATGCAACAATCAATGGTGCAGCAAATTGGGCAAACTAAATCATCTAGTCAGGAAATTTTATCAGAATTGTGAAATTGGGCTATACATTGAACTACCACACAACAAATTATGATGGGCAGACAAGATAAAACAAGATCTATTCTTCCATTTGTAAAATCACATGTCCGCCAGTAACAAAATCAGAAATAAGATTTCTAAACTTTGAACATACACAAAATTCAATTGAAAGAAATACTATATCGGTGTTCACACTAGATGCTTTTCAGTATTGTCTGAAGGTTAGATTAAGACGGCCAGGACTAAGCATAGTGTTGTCCAGTAGAGCACGTGGAGTTGATTTAGGGATGATTGATGACACTCCGTGAAATATGTGTCTAGACTCACCACCAAATATTAATACATCTCCTGATTCCAATATTACTTTCTCTGCCTTGTCCACATCCCTCTTGTCCCCATAGAGGAATTCTGCTGAATTGCCTATAGAGAAAGATACAACAGGTAACGCTTTCACGAGACTATCTTTGCTTTCATCACAATCCTACATAAAAGTCAATATCAGTACAATGAAGTTTGAAAGGTCTATTGAATTTGAAAACCAAATCATTTTCTCATGCCATGTCAGAAAATTTATCAATTTGATTATTTTTGGGAACATAATACTGTCAGCTTCAAACCTTGTGAAGACCAAGTCGCCCTCGGGATTGATAGAAGTTTACAATGCATATGTCTGGAGACATGAAAGGAAGTATGTCCTCCACATTACTCACTTCAAAATCCTTCTTAATAAGAGAATGTGCCTCCGTGATTGCTCTTTGAACCAAATGACTAAACTCACGAGGAATACTGGGAGGTTCACAACCATCGACAGAGCGTATGCGTTCATAATTTCTTGTCTGAGGATCCCAGTTGAAACCGAGACACATCATCTGCAGACGCAGCTTTGCTCCATCATTGTAACCAGGCTGATAAAATCCACCGGGTCCCTTACCGAGTTCTTGACAAGTTCTTACTATTTGAATCTGAAATTTTCAGATATTTACACGGATTTGTCATATAATATAAATAGAATATCAAACAAATATACTTTCTTTCAGATATCTAGACATACTTACAATATAATTACAAAAAAAAATCAAATGAAATTAACATTTCTTAAAAAATTGAACACATAATTTCAAGTGCTCAACTTAGGTTAACATGAGTTCACAGACAGGAGCTTAGAAAAAGGTGAAGAGGTATTGCACCAGATAAATGATGCAACTAAATGTTTGTTCGAACTTAATGTTAACAATCTATTAGAACTGCAACTTGTCAGTTGCTTTCTATATTAGTAATTTTATCAATGATAAAATAGTTTATATATAATTTGGTTGATTTCTAAACCTGAAACATTCAAGTAATTCAATTCTAAAAATGTTGCATTCATCCTTACAATGATAAGCTTCATATTTGTTACTAAAATTACGCAAGCTATTAATTGAAAGTTAAGCATCATGATTCACCTGCTCACGAATACTAAGGTAATACTTTAGAAGAACCATGCCAGGCCTCAGTACTCCATCTCTAGTCATTTCCCCAGAATGTTCAATATAATTTCTCCTCCTTGACAGGCAGATATCAAATGGTTCAATATTGGGTGAACCATCAGAAGACTCAAACTTCATGGGACCTGCTCCGTGCTCGGAATAGCCTTGTCTAGATGGGGATGTTTTGGCATTATTTAAAACAGTTGAGTTCTCGAGAGGTGATGAAACAAAATTATCTATCATTTGCTCTGGCCCTGAATCAATCTTCTTTTTCCTTTTATAAGATTCCCCATCCTTAGAATTTAAGGTGGGCATTTTGCTAAGCGGTGGATATTCCGCATCGTAACTATATCCTGTAAAAGAATCGGAAGCAGACTGGTTCTTGTTCTGCAGTGACGTTTGACCTCTGTTAGGATCTCTTTTACCCTCATTATTATATAAATCATTGCGAGATGGTCCGTGCCCACCAACCTGCTGCTTAAAAACGCCATGAAATCATTTATCAGACTTAAATCACAAGTAAAATCCAATTTCTGCAGTTTTGTTTCATGAATCTCTTATAACAAATAAAAGATTATCATATCATTTTAAGTACCAACTCAATTTCACTGTTCCATACCAATGATTCATCCAAAAAATAGAACAAAAACTATCGCATAGTTGCATACCACACCAGAGTCCAGACTTACAAATGTCTTCAAATTGTTTTAAGTTAAACAGAGTTAATCGAAAAATTCGTTGAAAAACGTAGAATTCAAAAGAAAACATTGAATATGCAAGCACTAACAAATGGAAAACGACTCGATTGGAACATTAGAATATCTATGAAAAAAAAAAAAAAACTCACAGAATGAAAACGATTAGAAGTGTTTCCACTTGGCCGGCTTGAATCCTTTAACCCGTTCTTTCCGGAATTCATCTTTACGACGTATAAAAAACGAAGATGAATATGGCGGGAAAAACAAGTCGTCGCTATTGAAAAACGACGAAGACTGCGTTCGGTTGTGGGGTACAAGAACTTCATCTTCGAAGGAATGGTAAGTTTAAATATACGATCGTTAGGGTTTCTGTACAAGGAATAGTTAAATGATGTGCGTGTTTGTCAAGCTATGGTCATTGCGTTCAATTTTGGACCTTGTTGGTTCAGCTTACCGAGACTTGGGGAAGCTCAAGGGACGAGAAGATGGAATCAAAACGGCGACATTCAGTTCAGTTTAGCCTTCCTCCTGTAGGCCCGGTTCAGGTCAATAGCGGATCTTGGACCTGGCGGCCCGATCGATTTACAGTACATTCTGAACAACGGACGAGGTTCTAGATCAGTTTAGAATTACGGTAGCTTTTAAAAGCTTCTATATTTATTGTGGTATTGAAAAAATTAATTAAATATTTGATAACTTTTTTTAAAAGTCTTTAAATTCTAATAATAGTTTACATATATTTGTTAAATTATACTGCTGAAATATTGTAAAAAGATAAATTATCAAAAAATATACAATATAAATAAAAATTATTTTTACATAAAAATTGCATAAAATTATAAATAAAAAATATTTAAATAATATATTAATATTTATTTTTAAATAAATTATTGAATAAAATTATAAATAAAAATATTTAAAAATATATTAACTAAATTTAAATTATTAATTAAATATTTATTTACTATTAAATTAAATTAATTATTAATCTATTTAATTTTAATAATAAAATTTAATTCAATTATTTTTTTCACGCCAAACACAACACAATATTAAGCGTGATTCAATTTTTATCATGTCATATATTATTTATTATTTGTTTAATTTTATTTAAATTTTATAATATTATTTTTTAATTAGAGGTGAAAATTATTAATTTATTTAAGGTTAATTTAGAATTTTTATTGTTTATATAAGAATATATTTGAAACTGTAATTATAATAAAATTATTTTTTAAAATAAGATTTTGAAAAGCACATTCTCCCTTGTTTTCTCAAAATCTGTCATGAAATGGTTCATTTTGTCAAAAATCATTTTAAGAAAAAATTTATCAAATACTTAAAAATAATTTTTAGATGCTCAAAATCAATTTTTAAACGGGACATTAGAAAAAACGACGTGTAAAATTATAAATAAACACAACTCTTTTTTTTTTTTTTAACAACAATCTCTTAGTCAGGGTTATCAAAATCGCGATTTTAATTAAAATCGTTTTCTATTCGAAAAAACGGAACTTAAAATCGAAACGTAAA